>CAOJBK016261824.1:0-10121 GCA_948294925.1 Codiaeum variegatum | reverse complement strand
TGAATTAAGTTAATCATCTCATGATTAAGCATAATTATTATTTAATCTAAATCATTTCAATTTAGTTATTTTATTTGTATCTCATACAAATTATGACTTAATTGAAATAAATCTTTTTATGAATTAAACTTCAAGACATGCTTGGGTCTTTGTAAATTTAATTACAAGTTTAATTTAATTATCATCAACAATTAATTAAACTCTTTAATTAATTATTAATATAATTTTTATATCCTTGCTATGGTGATTGCTTGACAGTGTGTAACTTATTAGGTTTATGTTCTAATTAGTAATGAGATAAAGAAAACTCTTTTATTTCTCTAAATGTGTAAACCCTCTATCACACTTAGTCCCGTAAGTCGTGAGTGAAGCCTAGCATTGCATATCACAATTACTTAATTAGAAATGAATGTCGATGATCATATCCTTGACATTGCATGGACCTCTCGATCATAATTAGCGTGCACTCAAATTCCTTCATTACGGATTCCTGATCGTAGCTAGGGTCATGGAGTAGTCAGACCCTATATGCCATATCATATGACCTCTATCCGGTTCTAGTTCTTGACAAACCCAGTTCCTACTAGAAACTCTTTCTATTGAACCTAATCCACCCTGGCCAGTGATTTGCATATCAAGAACAACCAGAAATCATAGGATTCCTTTCTTGTTTATCAAAGTTAATGAATCCTTTCTTAGAGATCACTTATCCCAACATATCACTGATTATAACCACCACATGCCATATACCAATACATGACTAGCATTGGTATGTAAGCAGTAACAAACCATAGCCATAAATATGCCAAATAACATGTCACCTCAAGTTTAAGGATTATATGCACAATCATGATCTAGATGATGTGATATTGACTAGTGGTAAAGACCCATGTATCCATCATCTAATGTCACTGTTCAACTTACTCATCCCATGAGTGAGTTCACATGTTGTCACGACATCACATGTCCGTGGCATGAGACTCACAACCTTCATACCAATAAGTATCTCATACTTATCATGGTGACAACAGAGGTGATGGTCTTCCTGATTAATGATGTCCCTATCAATAATCCTATGACCATTAACAACCTTTAAAGTATCTAACAAAGGGCAATTTGTCACTCATATTCTCAAACTCTTTGAGAATAGATTCCCTTACAGAATACCTAAGGGACATATATACATTCGATAAAAGGAAAATTTCATATAAAGAACGTATATACATTTAGCCAGTTGGGTTTATATTTACAATCACATGACGTGTATACAACTCCAGGGCATACATTGATAGCATGACATTCCTAAAAATACATTCATTACATGTGCATGTTCAAACAAGAATGCTAGTGATGAGATGATAAAAACGTTCGAGGACTGCTTCGCTTGGAAGCCCAGTTACATTACTGACCTCGACCCAAGCATTATTGTCCATAAGATTCCCATCTACCCAGATTACAAGCCTGTCAAATAGAAACTCAAGCGAATGAAAGTGGCATGGTCTCTCCTGATCAAGGAAGAAGTGTCCAAACAATTGTCTCACCAGTTCATTAAACTAATCAGCTACCCATCCTGGTTGGCCAACATAATCCCAATACCTAAGAAAGATGGAATAATTAGAATGTGTGTGGACTACCATGATCTGAACGAGGCCTGCCTGAAAGACGATTTTCCTCCGCCATAATTGACCTACTAGTAGATGCATTAGTTGGCTCAAAATGGTTTCCTTA
This sequence comes from Codiaeum variegatum, assembly GCA_948294925.1. Taxonomy (NCBI): domain Eukaryota; kingdom Viridiplantae; phylum Streptophyta; class Magnoliopsida; order Malpighiales; family Euphorbiaceae; genus Codiaeum; species Codiaeum variegatum. Next base: position 8,393 of record CAOJBK016261824.1, on the reverse strand, counting down.
ACCGATCTGGCCGCTAGATGTAATCAAATCCTGGTACATCCTCTAGACAAAGAGAATATGGCCTTCATCACATAATGGGGTACTTACTACTACAAAGTGATGCCTTTTGGACTTAAGAATACTTGAGCCACCTACAAGAGGATAGAAACTACTATCTTCCATGACATGATACACCAAGAAGTGGAAGTTTATATAGATGACATGGTCAGAAAGAGCACCACTGCTGAGCAACATTTACAAGCACTGGAGAAGTTCTTTCTTAGACTTCACCAGTACAATCTTAAGCTCAACCCTACTAAATGCATATTTGGAGCCTCATCTGCAGTGTTCCTTGGTCACATGGTTAGTATGAAAGGAATTGAGATCAATCCTGCCAAATCCAAAGTAATCCTTGACATGCGACCTACTAAAACAAGAAAGAAGATAAGGGGGTTCTTAGGCTGCCTATAATACATCAGTTGATTCAACCACCAACTAGCAGACACCTGTGGTCTTATATTTGACCTACTGAAGAAAAGTTCATCTATGTAATAGGATGAACCATGTCAAGAAGCCTTCGAACAAATCAAGCAATATCTTTTGAACCCGTCGATTCTATAGCCACTAAGGCCTAGCAAACCATTGCTATTTAATCTCACAGTCACTGAGGAAGCCATAGGTTCTATGTTGGCACAAAATGCTTCTGACTCTCGCATGGAAAATGTCATCTACTACCTGAGTAATAGAATGATTGTACATGGAATCAAATACAGCTACATCGAGAAGCTCTGCCTAGCTTTGGTTTGGGTGTGCCATAAACTAAGACACTACTTGAGGGCATACATCACACATGTCCTCGCCGATAAGAGTCCTCTCAAGTATCTCATCGAAAAACCTATCCTAGACACTAAAATGGCAAGATGTATAACAGTTTTGGTAGCCTAAATCTTAAGAATTTGCAAAGAAAAGCTATCAAAGACAGTGTCATTGTTGATTAACTAGTCACTGCCCCAACAGACGATCATTGGGAAGAACTTAAATTTCCTGATGAGGAAATCCTATTCCTTAAAACAGAAACTTGGAAGCTTTACTTTGATGGTGCAACCAATAACAAGGGATATGGCACTAGAATGTTGTTCCTTACACCTACCGGCGAGAGCTTAATTCAAACAATCAAATTGAATATTGAGGTAACCAACAATGAAGCTGAATATGAAGCATGTGTCTCTATCTTGAAAGCAACTATCCAGATTGGCATCAGAAACTTAGAAATGTATAAAGACTCCAACCTGATAGTTTCTCAAGAACTTGGAAAAAGGAAAATCAAAGATGAGCATTTGGTTCTTTACCATAAGTTACTCGAAGAGTTGACAGCTAGCTTCGATGACTTGTCCTTTCACTATTTTCCAAGAACACAAAACAGGTTCATTGATGCACTAGCAACCCTTGCCTCAAATATCGAAATACATAATGGGTTCCTTATCCATCCTATTTCCATAAGCATCAAGTATGAGCCAAGTTGTTAGTCTCACTACCTGAATATCCAAGAGGTTGAGCAAAAGCCTTGGTACTAGGACATTTACAACTATCTTACAAAAGGAATGTATCCTAAAAGGGCCTCCAAATCAGAAACGAGAACCTTAAGACAACTGACCAGCAGTTAAATCCTATGGGGAGATATCCTTTATAAGAAAATTTGGAATGGTATCCATTTAAGGTGTGTTTCCAAAGAGGATGCTAACAGAATCATGGAAGAGATCCATGGTGGGAAAGAAGGCACCCCGTGAGGTCCCCTTCGAGCCTGTGGGTTGCCAGCACACCTTCGAGTTTTTTGCTAAAGGAAATCGACCTCGTGGTGTCAGATTGTGCATGGTGTTGGGTTTTGGCAAGTCTCATTTAAGGTGAACCCCTTATGAACCCGTTGGATATACGAGTGAATGTGTGATTCGTCACTTAATTTTTAGAAAACTATTTAATTTTCATGGTAATTAAGAAACCAAAATTAACTCTAAAACTGATATTTTGCCTAATTTATAAGGAAAAGGCGAGCCTCGAACCAAAGGTGGGTTCGAAGACTCTGTGATTGATAAAAACATTTCTTTTAAAAAATCAGATTATTTCCTATACACCTTTGGCTTAAAATCTTGTATGAATTTGGTTTAAAAGATTTTTTATGCATGCATGGCATACCTTTATGATGCATGAACAAAATAAACATACCAGAATGATGCATGAAAAATTTATCATGATATAAATGACAATTATAATGAAAAAATGATAAAAAAAAAAGATAAAAATATAAATAAGGGTCTTTCCTCTAGCCTGGTGGGATTCTAGGCAAGGCATACATCCCTAAAATAATAGATCTAAGGAAATAAAGTAACAAATAAATTACATTTGAAATAATGAAACATACAAGGGATCCTTTCTCCAGTCCGAAGGATTTGGAAAAGACACACATTCTCCAACTACCGATTACATATAATAGATGCGGCATAATGAAAATAAACAATTTACAGCCAAGGAACTAAATACATAAAACAATAATAATAATAATAAAGAAAAATAAATGATTTTGGAGTTGAAGCCTCAGAACAGTTTGTCAGCGTATCCTTTTGAATGGGAATCAAACCCCGCAACGTTCTCCCTTCTTGGAAAGGGTGAGGTTGTTTAGAAAAATGGGTTGATGGTTGTGTATTCAGAAGTGTGTCTTAATTTTTCACCTCCAGAATCACCGGTTGCCTCATGACTCTCTACTAGACTTAAATGTTTATGAACAAAATGGGAGTCAAGGGGGCAGTGCTCCTTGCTGCATTCGACATGGCATAGCCACAAGCCAGGAAGATGACATAGTGTTGTCACAAGTCCTGAAACTAATATGGCATCGTCACAAGCCCATAATCCAACATGGTACCTATAGGTTTACCATCATCAGAATCATCTTCTGCTCGAAGCTAATTCAGATTGGGGGGGGGGGTGTGGAACTATGAACACTGAATTTTACACCTCCAGAATCACTGATTGCCTCATGACTCTCAACTAGACTTAAAGATTTAGAAACAGAACGGGGTCAAGGGGGCAACGCCCCTTGCTGCATTTGGGGCAATCCCCAAGATGAAAATTTTAGATTGTATGGTTTACATGGTTAATTTTGCACGTCCTGACATATTTTTAAGGGAAAAGTCCATATTTTTGAACCACTAAATATGGCCCGTCAATACAAGCACATATGTTTAAACCGCGCTCAAATCGAACCTCAAATGGACCCAAAAAACGAAACTGAAACAAACTAGATTGGATCCAGAAAACCAGGCCCATGCATTTTGGACCAAAAGTATGAGTTTGGGCTCAAACACATGCATTTGGCCCCAAATGCACTCGTTTTGGCCCAGACGCATGAGGCCCAATTTTTCGACTTTTCCGACATGATTTTCTATAACTTCCACCCTCCGAGTCAGTTTCAAGAATCCTTTTTCCAATTTTGGACAGACAATTCATAGCATTTTTCTATATTCTAGACACCTCAAACACTAAAAACACTCAAAATCGACCCGAATCATCAATTTTTAGACGATCCAATCAAATGGTTAATCCACTTTTCACAAGTCCAATTCCATTCAGACTTCAGACAATCCTCTCCGAGCACAACGAAGACTCGTTCCGATTTCATCAAACCTTCAAACAAACTGATTCTGAAGTCACGTAAGTCAAAAGTAAATACAGTAAAGTATTTCTTATATTTTGGTTATGAATTAAGTCTTCAAAATGATTAGGCATTTTTACACTTTCATCCTCAAAATTCATTTTTCTGAAATGATCAAATTAAAGCACTAAAATTGACTAGGCAATTCACATTAATCAAATCGATTTTAATAAAAAACTGAACTGATTAAAAGCCTTTCAGGTTAATTCTTTTAATAATAAAACGAATTAGCTTCTGAACCAACCAAACCACCAACCCACTATTTTCAAACCCTTTGCAAGAAGGAAGAACAATGTGGGGTTTGATTTCCATTTAAAGCGATATGCCGACAAGCCTGTTCATAAAGCCTCAACTCCAAAAATCCATTTTTCTTTATTTTTTTTCCTTTTTATTATTTTTCTTATTATTATTTGTTACATTTTATGTGTTGTTGTCATTGCTTGTAATATTATTCCATTCGGGTTAGTAATAATTACGAGGAATGTGCCTTTCCCAGATTCGCATATACTGGAGAAAGGATCCCTTGAGTTGTTATTATTTTTTATGTAATAGTTTTATTTATTTTGCTTTTAATTCGCTTTGAGGATATGTGTCTTCCCTAGAATCCATATCAGGCTAAAGAAAGGACCCCTGTTAACTTTTCCTCTTTTATCACTTTCCATTTATTTCTGGAATGCATATTATTAGTCCTGTCCATGCATCATGTTTGGCATGATAATAATTGCTCATTCATCACGAAGTATGCCAAGCATATATGAAATTGATTTTAACCGAAACCATGCATTTAATTTTTTTAACAAATCACGAATTCCTAAACCCAACTATGGTTTGTGGGCCTGCCTTTTCCAAAATAATTGGGTAAAATGTCATATTTTTCTAAATGGAGTTCAAACTAGTTTCTTAATCACCTAAGGAAAATAGTTTTTTTTTTTAAAGATTAAGTGTTAACTCAAACACATCACACGTGCAAACCAACAAACACATGTGGAGTGTACCAAAGTGTGACCTTAAAATCATGATGCCATACTCAATCTGATCCACATGGTCGATTTCCTCAAGCCATAGACTCGAAGGCGCGTTGGGAATTCCCGCAGACTTGGATGGGGCCTCACGAGAAGCTAATTTGTTTTAGATTTTACAAAAATTAGTCGAATAAGCCTTTAATCAATTTAGATTTAGATTAATAAAAATGAGTTTAAATATAGTGAAATTTCCTAAGTCAGGTTTTAGGGCTTAGGTTCAAAACCAAATTGAATACTTTATCATTTGTATTGTATTTGGCTTTTGGGATTTCAGACTGGTATCTCGGAGGGTTTCATATGGCTGTGATACGAATAGAGTCCTCAAAGTGATGAGAAGTTGGATCTGATGAACTTGGTTAATGGGCCTGCAATCACAAGTGATGGGTCAGATGGGGGCCAGACGGGTTGCCTAGCTAGAACCTTCAGATGGTCAAGTTAGTAGTGGTTGTGGAGAAAGATATCTCTCAAGTATTGGCTCCTGAGAGTTACAGAGAAAGATGAGAAAGAAGAGGAAAAATAAGACGAACATACATGTCCCCTTGAGTGTGGAAGGTCTTATGTAAGGCTCCCCGGTACTGTCTCCCTAGATATCATATGGCCCGTGAAGTTCCTTGGGGAAGAAGGATACTATTAGATCAAAAGGGGTTGTACTGGTGGCTAAAGTGGCAAGTGGTAACTGGTCGATGAGACTAAATATCCCTTTTTGGTTGTATCCCACAATACTTTTGTTGGCTACGTGCAAAGGAGGCAAGATTTTGATGAGTTCGTGCTACGCCAGAGTGTGTGTCCCTGTACCAGTGTACTATGACGATTAGGGCAGTTTGTCTTATTGTTCCGGACTAAAGCTCTATTGCATGCAGAGTAAATCTAGTTTGGGGTTATTGACCTAAGGGTCCTCATCCAGACCAAATCCTTTTCGAGCCTCCAGGCTTGTTCGAATGACTCTTGGTCTGCCCATGCAAGATCCCTCCATAGTATTGGGCCTTTATCAAACTTTGGGCTCATTTGGAGGGAGCGTACCTATCATCAGACCCTATCATGCCGGAACGAGTCTCCATTTTTCTCAGAGTGGTATGTCAATGAACTGGACTTGAATTGACTCAAAAATGTAAAAGTGAATTCTGATCGAAATCGGATTATCAGGTGCTTTTAGTCTGAATTTAGGCAGAGTTTCAGTGTTTAGGGCTATTTCTGAAAGTAATTTTGCAGAGTTTTGACATCTGAAAAGTTGTTAGAACTGAGTGTTGGAAGGTTGAATTTATAGAAAAATTGAGTCGAAAAAGAAAGAAAATGGGCTCATGCGCCAGAGCCTTGGCTCATGCTCATACACTAAAGCCTTGGCTCATGCCCTAGGGCATTGGAGCATAAGCTAATGCGCCGGGGCGTTAGCTCGTGGGCTCGATTCATGGTATCCGATATAGTATAATTCAATTTAGTTCTTTGGATTTTCTGAGTCTATTTGAGGTCTGATTTGAGCACTGTTTGAATTCATGGGCTCGTATTGACTGGTCGGATTTAATGGTGTAAAAATATTGATTCAAAGCTGCCCCCTTAACAGGTTCATTTAAAAAAAGACTGTTAAGTGTGAACGCATTAAATGCAGAGGCCCATGCATGTGCCTATAAAAGGGCTTAGGAATTCCATTCTCTTCACAACTTCCTTTCTTCTCTACTTCTCAACTTTTTCTTTCTTCCAAAAGATAGTTTCTTGTGAAATTATTTTCAGGATGATATTGACCGATATTGCTCAGGAGGAGGATTTGTCTATACTGCTGCCTGCGACATTAGAAGGTGAGATCGAGACTGTTACTGATTTCCTTCACTTTATCGATGATTTAGGCTGTTTTGTCGAAGAGTTACTCATTTTTGCTAACAATCTGAATGGTCCATCAAACGATATATTTGGTTCTAACGGTCTACTTGATCCGTCCACTGACAATACTTTGGACGTTTTAGACTACCTTTCAAATGGTCTACCTTCAATGGATCAAACCTATGACTATTTCAAATGCCGATCTTTTGCAAAATACGTAGGAGTACAGCAGTTGGCACAATGCCTAGTTGTATTTTTCTTCTCTCCTCTATTTTTCTGTATATTTTTCATTGTTTTTGTGCATTCTCTCTCTCTCACTCTTTTCTGTGTGCTATACTTTTTCACTCTTTTTATTTTTTCAATGCATTATATTTTTTTGCTCTTTTTATTTTCTAGTGCACTCTATTTTATGCATAAAATAAAAGAATAGAAATTGATTGGATTTTTACATGTAGAATGCTGAGCATAATCAGTGAGGTGCTTGGTCTAAACTGTTTAAGGTATTGACCTTTCTAAACTGTGTTTAGGATTTAGCTGCCTGTATTGCACTAGCTCATCAGTTTAGCTGGATGAGTCTAGATATTGGCTGCACTCCTGATAGGAACCTTATCTTTGCTCTGGCTGAGAGGTTGTTGCAGACAACCAATACATTCCACTTGCCTGTGGGAGAGATGACCATGACTCATGTTGAGTGGTCTTGCCTAGCCGGTATGCAGTTTGGGTCCAAACATGGTGCTTTCGATGCCAGGTGCAACCTCCTCACACTCTGCATAATCTTCTTGGGGAGGTACCCTCTTACAATTCCAAAGGAATGATTGCTAGATCTTAGATAATTAGCTTGACGAAGGAGATGAACCCAGTGTCTTATTCCATTGATCGGTGTGCCAAAATATGTTTACTGGTCATCTTCTCTACCATTTTTCTATACAATGAGAGAGAGTATGTTGATTTGAAGGTGTTGGCTTCTTTCTTTGGCTTGAACTTGCTTGGTCACTATGACTGAGTTGTTGCTACGTTGGTTGCAACTTACAGAGGGATAGGCATGCTGTGTAAGACTGATGGGACAGTTATTCATGCGACTTCAATAGTCTGGGTGGTTAGTGTTTCCCATATATCTGTTTTGAGATTTTTCTTTTACAATAAGCTAACCTTATCTTTTTATAGCTTTGGGTTTTTTTTTCATATTCCAACCCTTGACCCAAGATTTTTGTCAAAGATGACACTCTGCTCCCAATGGGTAGAATGTGATGCAAAGAGCCTTAGGCAACTCCCCAGATTTGATTTCTCCTTTCCCGAGTATTGAGGCATTTTAGTCAGTTACAAGTTATGCTCTATGTCACAACGTTTGTCCTAACAGAAAACTCTTAAATGACCGCAAATGGTAACAACTTAGAAAAAATTTTAAAAAAATAAAAAAGAATCAATTAAAATTTTTAAAAAAAATAATGGAGTCACCATAGATCGATTTATTTTAAAAGGCTCAGTCGGAAACCTTTAAGAAATGGGTTCGGAAGTCACAAATACTTGAAAAAGCTTTTAGACACTCCAAATATTAATTTTCGAAATATAAGTTTTACTTAGAAATATTATAAATTCTTTTATTTTTGCTTTTAGTGCGCATGTTGTAAATAAATAAGCGAACAACAAGAACTAAGTAATAACAAATAAAAATAAAAATTTATTGTTAAACCAAATTTTATTTTTAAAATTTAGAAGTTGAATTAAAATCTTTGAACTTAAATTTGTTTATTTTAACTCCAAGGCAAGGCTCAAAAAAGTAAAGATTTTACAAAAACGTAACTCCAATGCCCTACGCCTAATCATATTATGAAAAAGTGAAAGGAAATAGTTATTATTTTAATAATCATTATTTTCCT
>CAOJBK016260354.1:0-11890 GCA_948294925.1 Codiaeum variegatum | reverse complement strand
TCTATAAATGGTCTTAAAATGAATTGATTCATTGAGATTGAACCAAATCCCTTTTAAGTCCATTCACATAACAACACATAAAGCATGCCAAGCACATAATCATATCATAGCATCAAATATGCATAAGTTCATCAAAATACGAACATATTAACTCACCAAAATAAGAGGTTTAAGGTCAGATTATATTTGAGAGGCATCAATCATGCCTATTTCTCTTCGACTATATTATAAGGCCTCATTGTCAAATGGTTTAGTGAAGAAGTCCACTAATTGATGTTTCATATCAATGAATTCAAGTGCAATATGCCCTTTGGATCCATTATCTCTGAGAAAATGATGCCTTATGTCTATGTGCTTTTCTCTAGAATAATGAATGGGGTTTAGAGATAAATTTATGGCACTAGTGTTATCACATTTTATGGGAATTCAATGCAATGTCATACCATAATCCTTAAGTTGCATTTTCATCCAAAGAAGTTAAGTGCAAAAACATGTGAATGCCACATACTGTGCTTTCAAGGTTGATAATGCAACCAAATTTTAATTTTTAGAAAACTATGAAATGAGAAATTGATAAGTGCCACTAGTGCTTTTCCTATCAAGTTTACATCCACAAAAATATGCATCCGAATAGCCAACTAAATCAAAAGATACACCTTTTAGATACCAAAAACCAAGGTTTGGTGTATTCACAAGGTACCTTAGAATTTTTTTTGGCACATACAAGATGAGATTCCTTAGGATTTGATTGGAACCTAGCACACATGCATACACTAAAGAGTATGTTAGGTGTAGATACAGTCAAATATAGTAATGAACCTATCATGCTCCTATAGAGTTTAGAGTCTACGGAATTACCTTTAGAATCCGCATCCATTTTAACGGTGCTTCTCATAAAAGTGTTATGGGGCCTTGCTTCATCCGTAACGAACCTTTTTAGCAACTCCTTAGCATACTTCATTTGATGAATAGAGTGTCATGCTCAAGTTGATTAATTTGCAAGCCTAAGAAGAAGTTCAACTTTATGAATCTTCATTTTTGTACCATTGCATACAGCCCATTAATACGAGCTCAACAGATCTAAGTGGACACAAATCGAACTTTAAACGAACCTAGAAAATCCAAAAAACTTGATCGAATCAGAGCGAACCATACCAAGAAAAATGAGCCCAAAAACCTAAGCCCAAAATGACATCATACGCACGCGTATAGGGATTTACACATGCATAAATACTCTCACATGTGTAAATGGCTTCGCATATGAGTAAAGCTGCTCGTGCATGTGTATCATCTGTTGCGCACGCGCCCTCAAAATTTAAGGTTTCTAGCACGATTCCCTATAAATTCGACGTTTCATAACAGTTTCGGGTTCCAACTTTTTCCATGAATTTTTACACTTTTTTCCCTATACACAAAGCCTCCAAAACACTTTTCTAAGCCTCCGAAACACTAAAAAATGAATCAAAAGAACCATAATTCCAGTTCAATTAGTTTAAGGTTTCAGTTCTACACTATAATCATTTCAGTTCCAATCAGTACATACGATCATTCTAGTTCATTCCAGTTCATATACACAGACTCTAATCCTCTCCGAACACAATGGAGACTCATTCCGACTTTCTTAAGCCTTTTGATATGCTAGTCTCAAAGTCTCGCAAGCAAAAGGTAGTATTGGTACAATATACTTTTTTTCTACCAACTACTGTTTATTTTAAGCCCTTCAATTCTGTTTTGAGGCATGTTTATGAAAACTTATTTTTAAGCCCTTTAACACTGAATTAAGGCATTTTATGAAAAATCAGTTTTCATAATTAAAATCGATTAAACCCTAAAATTGAATTAGATAAAACACATTCAAAAATCATTTTTTTCATAAATCAAAGTTCATAATTGATTAATAGCCTGGCAGTTAATTGTTTTATTAAGCTAAAATAAATTAGCTATTGAACACCAAATCAACCACTATTACCAAAACAGCTCCCACCCTTCGCGAGAAGGGAGAATAACATGGGGTTTAATTTCCATTCAAAGGGATATGCCGGCAAGTCATTTTATGGCTTCAACTCCAATTTTACATTTCTATCATAATTGTTGCTTCTATTATATTATTTCTTGTTATTTTGTTATGTTTATTCCATTTTCGTTATTATTATTATTGCTTTGTGTATGATCTTTGGGGAATGTGTGCTCCTCCCAAATCATAAGACTGGAGGGGAGATCCCCCTAATTTTATCGATTTTAACATGTAATTTATTAATTTATTTAGAGTGTTATGCCTTCCCTAGAACTTGAAGTGGTTTAAAGGAAGGACCCCTGGTTAGATCATTGTATTTATCACTTTATGCGTTTGTCATAAGCACATTCATATATTCATGCATTCTTATCATTATTACTACCCATGCATACAAAAAATTCATTTTAACTAAAATTGCATGATTTTTTAGCTAAAAGTTATCTTTAAAAAAATGGTACAAAAACTATTTTTTTTATAAAACGTTTTCAGATCATGAATCCCCGAACCTCCTTTGGTTCTAAAAAAAATAGATTTTCCAATTAGGGTAAAGGTTTCTTAATCACCTAAGAAAAAACTGATTTTCTTAAACATTAGGTGGCGACTCTAAAAACTTCACACACCATGTGAACACCAATGAACACATGTGGATGCACAAATATGGGAGCCTAACCACAATTTGCGATGCCGAGGGTGCAATCCAAAAGGTTTCCTTCAGGTTGCAAGGCTCGTAGGCATGCTTCTCGGGGAAATCCCATGGAGTCATTTGGGCGGGGCCTCACAATTGCGACTCCACTGGGGACATTTGGTAAAACTAACCACAAACTAAGAGGATTATTTTCTAAAAACAACATTTTAGCTCAAGATCATGCAAAAGTAAGTTTCATGCATCATTTCCTATGCTCTTTTATACTAGGGAAACCCAGATAGAGAGTAACATCGAGTGAGCTTCCTTCCTTAAGACTACTTTATAGATAACAAAATCATCCAACTCTAGGGTGCACCAGATGGTACTTTTAGTTAGAATAACGAGGTACGTATAGCCATTCAACCCATGCGAGCCTCCTTGGTTCACATGTGGTTAGGTGTGTCTTACCTCCAGCCGTTGGGGAACCTTTAAACCACCAAGCTATCATGTAATGATTAGAGTTGACCCTAAGTCCCATGTACCATAATAATTCTAATATTAATGTCATCATGAATCCTTTTTCTCATGCATACATGCATCAGTACATCTAAAATACTAAAGTTGGACAAAGTGCATTGTTCCATACAAAACCTAAACCTTTCATAACACCTACCTTTTCTTACAAATTACATGCCTTCTATGAGTTTTACTCTGTCTTTCAAAATAGTTCATACTCAATTCCTTTTTCCTTTTCAAAGGTCATTATGTCAAACACCAGAGATATTCCTCTTGCTGCTGACGCCACTCCACCCGCTGTTACTGGTCCTCATGCTACTCCACCTACACCTACTGACATTGTTGGCATGCTCAAAGCAATCATGAAAAGGTAAGAAAAGGCTATGAAGACTCAATAGGAAACCTTTACTGCCTTGATACAAAGCCAAGAACAAGCTATTCTGGACAAATTTCAAGCCATGTTGACACAAGTTGGGATTTAACTTAATAACCATGCTTCCTCTTCTAATTCTAGGAAAGACCTTATTATCAATGAAGTCATTGTCCTGAACCCACAATCTAACCTTGGGATTACCACTCCAACTGCCTTTACTATGGATCCTTTCCCAAAAGGGATCGAAGACCATCTACTCCTCAAAAATATGGCTGAAAAATATGAGGAAATGGAGAAGACTTTGCAAGCCCTAAAGAAGAAAGAGAAGGTCTTAGATGTGAAGGCACTGAGCCCTTTCCCCAAGGAAAGACTTCCACCTAAATTCCAAATGTCGTACTTTGAGAAGTTTAAATGCACTTCCTGCCTTGAGACTCACTTAAGGATCTATAATGGGACACTCCGTCCTTTGGGAGTGGAAGGTAAGCTCCTCGCTCAGTTCTTCCAACAGTCACTTACTAGTACGGCTCTGACTTAGTTTATACAATTAAAGGATTCTAAGAAACAAACTTGGGAATCTATATGTACTGAGTTTGTAAAACAATTTTCTTACAATCAAGAGGTTGATATTAAAAGAAGGGATCTTGAAACAACAGCCAAAAGAAACCTTCTCAGCTTTCATTTCTAGATGAAGGGAGAAAGCCTCCCAGATGATAAACAGACCAACTGATCCTGAGCAAATTGACATGGTTGTTAAGAATCTATTACCTATGTTTCAAGACAGAATGATAACATAGTATTTCCCTGACTTCAAAGCCTTAATCTCTATTGGCACTTGCCTTAAAGATGGAATTGACTCCGTCTCATCAAGGATGAAACCCATACCTCATCCTCCGGCTTTAAGAAAACAAATAATACTCAGAAAGAGGGTGGAATTAATGCAATCTTAGCCCGCAAGCCACTCCAAATACAACATAGGGAATTCACCAACCTGAGGGGATTAACACTGAGCTATCTCCTAAGACAGGGCATAGATAAGGGTGCCTTCAAAGAGCCCAAACCAATTCCCAACCCATTATCGAAGAATTTAGACATGAATGAGAAGTGCGATTACCACCAAGGGCCAGACAATAAGACTGATAATTGCAAGGCCCTCCATTATAAGATCTAAGATCTCCTTAATGCTAACCAGATCCTGCTTCCAACTGTGAATATTGGCACAAATTTCCTTCCTGAGCACAATGTGAATGCTATACTGAATGAATTTTAGGAAGGTGATTTAACACACTTCATCATTGATGATGTGCTTCTGAGCAATTACCTTTATACTGAACATGACCAATCTTCCTTAAAGAAGTCACTCTCCCCACATTGCTTACCTCCAATTGGACAAACTTCCTTAGGGAGGTCAAGTAACAATGACTACTATTGTGTTATTGTTGACTTAAGGCACTTGGGTGAAGAAATAGATGCTATAACTAGAAGTGGTCGCATAACTCAAGCTCTTGCTATTGCCTCATCTACAAGCCAACTAGTGGTTCAAACCAAATGGACTCTTGAACCTAAAGAGGATCCCATACTGAAGCAGTTAAAGAAGACTCAAGCTAATATCTCCATCTGGAATTTGCTCATGTCTTCCTATCCTCATTGCCAAGCTCTTTTCAAGGCACTGAGCCAAACTCAGACATCTTCAAACATCTCTCGCGAGACTTATTGCATCAAACACTAGTTCCATAAAAGGAACATCCATATCTTTCCCTGATAATGAGATCACACCTGGGAGTCCACATAATGATGCTTTATACATTACCATATCACAAAGGAGAAAACTATCCCCGTGACTCTGGTTGATAATGGAACTACATTAAATGTTTGCCCTCTGAAAGTTGCAAGCTTCCTAGGGTTCAGTGCTATGGATTTCACCCCTTCTAATCAAATTATACGAGCCTATGATAGTTCCAAAAGAGACATTTTGGGAGTGGCAACTCTAACCTTCACTATGGGTCCAACTACTTTTAAAGTACCGTTTCAAGTCAAAGATGTACCATCTTGCTTGAACCTGCTTCTGGGTAGGCCTTGGATTCATCAGGCCATAGCTATACCATTAACACTGCATTGGAGAGTTATGTTCCCATTAAAGAATGGCATTGTCACCATCAAGGCTGATCTGACTGGAAAATTTGAAGTCCTAGACATTGTTCCTATTCTAGAAATACAACCCAAGTTATTAGCGTATCCTCATTCATTCAGTTCATTCACACTATAAAAAATTTGAAAGAGACACTTGCCCTAGATTTTGATCCATATTGCAACCCTACGATTGGAAACATTTTGAAGCATATGACCTATTTTCCTAGTATGGGTCTGGGTAAGAACCAATAAGGAGTTGAGTCCTTCAATGAAATTAAAATTTGCAATCCTCCGTTTAGATTGGGTTATAAACCTACTGATGATGAAATTGAGAAAGAGAAAGGTAAAGCTAGAGAAAGATCTACAATCACTAAACAAGGGGGTGAAGTTGACATCTTCCTGAGATCGTACTTTAAAACATTGAACTGATATTTCGTCAAGAAGGAAGAGACAGTTCCTTATTGTGCTTTCCCCGAACCATGGATCTACCTTATGACTGGTATTAGAATCCCTAGGTTTGAGTTATTCTCTAATTTGAAACTCACTGCTAAAGATTGCTAGCTCATATACTTCTTGGACAATGACTATGAGGAGAACATAGAAGTAAGCCTCTTTGGTGACAAAGTTATTCTCACTGACAATGAGGATAAATCTAACATCTTCACTCTAATCAAGCATGCTAATGCAAAACTAAAGAACTGGCATTTTCATGAAAGTCCTTTTGAAGCTGCTGAATCCTAATCAGAGCCCGAGTCTGAGTCCAGTTCCAAGTCTGAGTTAGAGTTAAGTACTAGCTCTAAGTTCTCTTCTTCTAAATATGATAATTATATAAAAGGCCCATCATGCTTTAACTATGAGTATGATGTAATGGTGGACCTCTCTCCTATTTCAATCAATAAGACATTCAATTTTTTTTTTGTTATGAGCCTATCTCTTTATTTTCGTTTGATGTTCCAGTTGATGAATCTAACCACAAATAAAGAGAAAAAGAGAATAAAACAATAAACAAAATAAAAGATGCAGTTAAAGAGCCTATAAACACCGGCACTGGTGATATGCCTAAAAACACATACATTGCATCTACATGCTCAAACAAACAACATACCGAGTCAGCAATCAGAAGATTCAAAGATTGCTTCACCTAAAAGCCTAGTGACATGACTGGACTAGATCTAAGCATCATCGTCCATAAGATTCCAACCTACCTAGACTATAAGCCTGTCAACCAATATCTTAGATGAATGAAGCCTGCCTAGTCTATTCCCATCAAGGAAGAGGTAGCCAAACAACTCTCTCACATATTCATTGAACTGATCAAGTATCCATCTTGGTTGGCCAACATTGTCTTAGTACTGAAGAAAGATAGAAAAGTCAGAATGTGTGTGGATTATTGAGACTTAAATAAGGCATGCCCTAATGATGATTTTCCACTACCCCACATAAACCTCTTGGTCGATGCACTAACCAGTTCAGAAATGGTTTCCTTAACCAATCTAGTTGTGAGGTACAACCAGATCTTAGTTCACCCTCTAGACATGGAGAAAACATCTTTCATCAAAGAATAGGGCACCTACTACTTCAGAGTAATGCCCTTTAGATTAAAAAATGCCGGAGCCACCTACCAGAGAATGTCTACTACTATTTTTCATGACTTGATGCATAAAGAAGTGGAGGTGTATGTCGATGACATTGTAATTAAAGGTACTACCCCCTGAACTGCATCTCCAAACACTAGAGAAGTTCTTCTTTAGACTTTGACAGTACAATCTCAAACTGAATCTTAACAAATTCATATTTGAAGCCTCATCTAGAGTCTTCCTCAGTTATATGGTTAGCAAGAAGGGTATTGAAGCGGTCCAACCAAATCTAAAGCCATTTTAGACATGCCACTTCTTAAAACTGAAAAGGAGATAAGACGCTTTCTGGGCCATTTACAATATATTAGTTAGTTCATCCAAAGTTAGCAGACACTTGTGGACAGATATTCAACCTACTCAAAAAGAATTCCTCCAAATAGTGGACTGAAGAGTGTCAGAAAGCCTTCGAACAGATCAAGAAGTATCTTCTATGCCTCCTAGGCCTAGTCAACCTCTACTACTCTACTTAACTATCACTAAAGAAGCTATGGGAGCAATGATGTCCTAGAAAGCTCCAGATTCACATAACGAGAATGCTTTCTACTACTTGAGTAAGAGAATGTTGACACACGAACTAAAATACAAGTACATAAAAAAGCTTTTCCTATCTCTAGTATGGGTCTGCCATAAACTTAGGCATTATGTGGCGGTATACATTACACATGTCCTAACCGATCAGAGTCCACAAAAATATCTCATAGAGAAGCATGTCTTAGACAATAAAATGGCTAGATTGATGGCAGTCTTGAAAGCTTATGACATCAAGTATATTTATAAAAAAGTCCATCAAGGGTAGTGTTATCACCGATCAACTAGCAGCTGCCCCGACTGATGATTACTAAGAAGAACCTGAATTTCCTAATAAAGACATTATATTCCTACAAATTGAAACATGATAATTGTACTTCAACAGAGCTACAAACAACAAAGGTTATGGAGTTGGAATGGTGTTCCTTACACCTACCAGTGAAAGCTTACCTTTGGCAATCAAACTGGATTTTGAGGTGACCAATAATGAAGATGAGTACGAAGCATGTTTGTCTAGATTAGAATTCGCTCTCCTGATTGGCATCAAGAACTTAGAAGTTTACGAAAATTCCAACCTTATCATCTCACAAGCCTTGGGTAAATATAAAATTAGAGAGGAATGATTGGTTCCTTATCATAAGTGCCTTGAGGAGTTAGCCAATACTTTTGACAATTTATCATTCCAATACCTCCCAGGAACTCTGAACAGATTCACTGACACATTGGCTACTCTTGCATCTATGATAGAAACATGTGATGGGTTCATTATTTGTCTTATTTCAATAAGCATCAAGCGCCAACCGAGCTTTCAAGCTCATTGCATGAATATGCAAACCCAAGAGAAACTGTGGTACTGGTACATCTACATCTATCTTACCAAACATGAATATCCTGAAGGTTCCTCCAAATTAGAAAGGAGAACGATTAGGTAACAAGCCAATGGATACATTCCCAAAGGTGACATCCTTTACAAGAAAATAATGAACGGCATTCATCTTAGATGTGTTTAAGATGAAGAAGTTGATAAAATCATGGAATAGATCCATGGTGGAACAAATGTCAACCACATGAATGGTTGGGTGTTATCTCATAAGATCATGAATCAAGGCTACTATTGGCTTACTATGAAATGGGACTATGCACGAAGGTTCCTGAAATGTCAAGAATGTGCTAAGCTCCAGAAGCTTCCCTCCCCACCTCTTAATTTGAATTCTACACCTTAGCCCTTTGGTGTTTAGGGTATCAAAGTAATTGGTAAGATCTCACCAAAGTCATCTGCTGGTCATGAATACATACTGGTAGCCATAGACTACTTCACCAAATGGGTTGAAGCAGCACCTTATCAAGTGTTGGATTCTAAGAAAGTAGCTCAATTCATCAAAACCAACACCATCTCAAGGTATGGTGTCCCCCATGAGATCATATCAGACAACGGCTCCTACTTCCAGAAAGACGTAGTCACTCTCCTAAAGATGTAAAAAATTGATCACAAATCTTCCCAATACAGACCTCAAACCAATGGAGCAGTTGAAGCCACCAATAAAGCACTAAAAAACATGCTTCAGAAGATGATCAATAATCATAGAGGTTGGCGCCTACATTTTCCAAAAGCCCTCCTTGGGTATAGAACCACATACAAGTAAGCTATCAGAGCTACACCATATTCACTAATCTATGGAATGGAAGTAGTCTTCCCATAGAATTAGAAATTTAGATAGCCAGGTTTCTTCAAGAGGCCTAGATCTCTGAACTCAACTGGCAATAAGCCTACTATGACCAGCGTAATGCAATTGACGAGAAAAGGATGGAAGCACTCCACCACACACAAAACTATCATATCAAACTTACAAAACACTTCAACAAATGGGTTCGGAGTCGCACTCTTCAGAAAGGTGACTTAGTCCTCAAAGAGATCAGGAAAGTTGTACAAGACCCTAGAGCGAAATTTAGACCTCCTTGGAGCAGACCATACATCATCAAGAAGATCATGTTAGGCGGAGGCGTCCTCCTAATGGATGTCGATGGCAATGAGTTCAACCATACAACCAACCTCGATCAACCTAAAAAGTACTTCATATAATGTTCTTGTTGCAGGAACTTGCATGTAGGCATCATTAACTGACAAGTACTACATGGACCTGATTCTCCAAAATCACCATGCATTCAATTTTCAAGTTATCTTTTGTAAGGAGATACGTAGGTAGCCTTTATAGGCATGATACAAATCATTCAATAAAAATCAAATATTTCATTCTCATTCTCATTTGGGCTCTTTAACACTATATTCAAGAGTTAAAAAGAACAAATAAACAAAAATAAATTAAAAAAAAAAGAATGAAACCCGCTAAGCTAAAAACCCAAATGGGCGACTTAGGCAAAATTTAGGGTTCAACCTGCTAGACTGAAAACCAAAAAGGTGGTCTAGGAAACAGTCAAGGCAGCTCGCTAAGTTGAAAACACGAAAGGGAAGCTTAGGAAAAAGTAAGAGCTTAATAAAATAAAGAAAAACTTTCATTGAGGTCTTATTCATACTTTGGAACACCCAAAACAAAACATTGAAATAGAAAAGGAAAATAAAATAAACAAAGTTTTATTTTTTCTAAAAGTCGAGACTCATACTCAACCCTCTATCTCAGTAAAAAAAGCAACTCGCTTAGCCTTCTCCTTTGGCCAACAAGCTTCAATCCACCACACAAGGTACTTCGTAGTCTTTCCATAATCCTCACCAGGAATCACCATGGCCCTCGAATAGTCTCTAATCCAATGAGAGAGGATAGGTCTAGCCACTATGTCATTCACTGTGGTCGCCTCAAACAAAGGGCCATCTAGGGGCACCTCTTGATCATGTCCCATCTAACGAAGAACTTAAGTAGCTTGATACCAAGTCATATGTTGAAATCTAAGCAGATACACATGCTTGAAATCTTGGCTCCACAGAATGAACCACTTAATAGTGTACCAATTAGGCTTCACAACAAATCAGATGGACTCAGTTCCAAAAGCCAACTAATCCATTCTCACTTAGAGCCAAAGCGAATGGCAACCCTCCTAGTACGATACCAAGCAGCAGAGTATTCTAGTCTATCAAGTCCAGGAACAATCCTAAGATGGTCTCTTATCCAAATCTAAAAGGCAAACACATATGTCAGAAGAGCCTCAAAACATGCTAAAGCAAAAAAGTACAAAAAAGGTCTAAGTACCTAGAGCAAAAGCGAACTAATAGACCAAGGTTCACTGGAGCTATAATAACGATCAAGGCTGGGCAGTGTTTTAGCCAAAATCATGCCTACAATTGACTTACCTTCACTCATTTGGAGTATTAGCTCAGCTATTTTCACAACCCCAAATCCAACCGGGCCCATAAAGATATAGCCCGTAGTCAGTACAAAGGCATAAGCCCTTAATCTCTAACCCATCCAAATTGAGTCATCCTTTGATTCCTTCCAAAACATAAAGGCCAACGTAGGCAGGTCAACCAAATCATCTTTTACAATACCTGATGCAGCCTCCGTGCTCAAATCCAACAACCCCTTGAATAAGCCCACCTGCTCAACTAGAATAGCCTTAGGATTCATACCAAGTAAGAAGGAAAACTCTTCAAAAGTTGAACACATCTCGTCCTTGCCAGCCCTAAACCGAAACACATGATCAACAGGATCCTAAAATCACACACAAGCATTCAGAAAATCCCGGTCAATTTTCACACCCTAAGAGTTGGTAAAGCAGACATATTATATCTCCTAAGGTTGATCCTCTACACTTCACTTAGCTTCTGACACCATTCATGCATCACGTGGCTGAAAAAAAGGGCTCCATTTTAGGGAAAAAGGAAAAGAATATGACTTTTTTCTACAAAAAAAAATTATTTCCAAATGATTTTCTGAGTCAAAAATCATTTTCGTATGGCTATTTATAGTGGCATGCAAAACGAGGCAGAAAAATTGAGTTTGGAAGACTGGGCATGCAAAATGGCACAAAACGTATGTTTTGACCTAAACACATGTGTTTAGGCCAAAACGGATGCGTTTTGGTGCTCGCACATACGTTTAGGCATTTACACATTCTTAAAC
>CAOJBK016260200.1:0-10517 GCA_948294925.1 Codiaeum variegatum | reverse complement strand
ATAAGCAGTAACAAACCATTGCCACCAATATACCAGATAACATGTCACCTCAAGTCTAAAGATTATATGCATAATCATGATCTAGATGATGTGATATTGATTAGTAGGTAACGACCCATGTATCCATCATCTAACGTCACTATTCATCTTACTCATCTCATAAGTGCTCATGTGTTGTCACGACTTCACATGTCTGTAGTATGAGACTCACTACCTCCATACCAATAAGTATCTTATACTTATCATGGATGACAACAAAGGTGATAGTCTTCCGGATTAACGGCATCCCTACCAATAATCCTATGACCATGAACAACCTTTAAAGCATCTATTAAAAGGTAAATCTATCACTCATATTCTCAAACTCTTTGAGAATAGATTCCCTACAGAATACTTAAGGGACATATATAAGTTTGATACTAGGAATGTATCCATTTAAAAAATATATATACTAAGCCAATTAGGTTTTTATTTACATTCGCATGCTAAGTGTATGCTCTATGGCATACACTACTAACAGGCGTATCCTATTGAATGAGAATCAAACCCCACGCCATTATCCCTTATCGCAAAGGGGCTATTCTGCTAATAGTGGGGTGGTTTAGATGTTCAGTAGCTAATTGATTTTAGTTTTATAAAAGTAATTAACCGAATAAGTTTTTAATCAATTTTTAAATTTGATTAAAGAAAATTGATTTTAGGTGTGTTTAAACCTAAATTGATTTTAGGGTTTTGTTGAATTTTAATTATGAAAACAGATTTCATAATAATCTCCTTAAATTAGAATAAAAGGGCTTAAACTATTATTTTGAAAATCATGCCTTAGGTCTGAATTAAAGGACTTAAAATAGTTGTTAATTGAAAAGAAGGACTATATTGTAGTGTATTTACCTTTTTGGGGGATTTGGCGACTAGAGGGCCTAATGGTTTGATAAAGCTGGAGCGAGTCTCCGTTGTATTGGAGAGTGCTAATAGTGCATCTAAACTAGATTGGAATGAACTAAACTTAATGTTGATTGAGTGGAATGATTATCTGAATGGTTTGGATATGATGTATTTGTAGTGTCTGTAGTCTGATATCAGAGTTCAAGAGGGTGGAAATTATGTTTCGGGGGCTTGGTGTGTAGTAATATGGCATGAAAGGGTCGTCTGTAAGTCTGGAAAAATTCATAAAAAATTTGAAACTTGGGTTTGTTCTGAAAGGTCGAATTTATAAGGAATTGTGTCAAAAATCCTAAAAACTATATGGTGTGTGCGTAACACTCTCAACGCATTCGTGTGGGCCTTTGCACATACATAAAGGATGTTATGCATGTGTAGTGTCATTTACACATGCATTCAATTGTTTACGCGTGTGTTTTGTCATTTTAGGCCAGGACTTTTCTTGGCCCGATTTTCTAGGTCCGGTTGGATTTTATCCAATTCAATTTTTTAGGTTTTTTATGTTTGTTTGAAGTCTGATTTGAGTCCTGTCAGATCCGCTGGGATTGTATTAATGGGCCGATGCAATTGTGTCAAAATGAGGATTTCCTTTAAAAATATCTAAAATTTTCCACGTAAACCCTTGCAATTTAAAATTTTCATCTCGGAGGTTGCCCCGGAAGCAACAAAGAGTGTTGCCCTTTGACTTGTTAGGATCTAAACTTTTGAGAGTCATGAGACAACTGGTAATTTTTGGAGGTGGAAAATTAAGGATTCATAGCTACCCCCTCATATGAATTAGCTTTGAGTAGAAGATGATTCTGATGATGGTGAACCCATAGGTGCCACGTCAGATTCTAGGCTTGTGATCATGCCATGTTAGATTCTGAGCTTGTTGCCTTGTCAGATTAAGGGTTTATGCTAGGTCAGCTTCTGAGCTTATGGTGTACCAAGTTGAGGATGCCAAACATTTTCCAATTTTCATGCAAATCTTTG
Organism: Codiaeum variegatum; assembly: GCA_948294925.1. Lineage (NCBI taxonomy): Eukaryota > Viridiplantae > Streptophyta > Magnoliopsida > Malpighiales > Euphorbiaceae > Codiaeum > Codiaeum variegatum. Next base: position 8,600 of record CAOJBK016260200.1, on the reverse strand, counting down.
GTGATCATGCCATAGGAACTTATGGGCTTGTTGGATGTTGAGTTGTTCCATATGAAGCTTTGAACTCATCAGATTATGAGCTTTGACAGGTAGTTGTCATACATTAGCATTGCAAGCGAAAACACCTTTGACAGGATCCCTAAGATATGTGTTTGATGATGCCTAAATCGGAGGGAGATACATGAGATGTATGCTTAGGATGATGCATGATTATGCTTAACTATATCTGGGCCTCACTTATGGGCTTTTATAAAAGTAATTTCAGATTTTTGTTTGTATTTTGAACTTCTGTTTAATTATTATGAAAATTCAGAAAATTTCCATTTTTGTAAAAAAAACACTGGTGAGTAAATTTATTGTTTTAGAAAAAGTCAATTTCTTTTCTTTTACCTCTAACATGGAGCCTTTTTCAGCCATGTGATGCATAGATGGTGTCAAAAACTGAGGAAAGTGCAAAGGATCAACCTCGGGAGATACGATATGTCTGCTTTACCGACTCTTAGGGGTGTGAAAATTAACTGGGACTTTCTGAATACATGTGTATGATTTTGGGATCCTATTGATCATGTATTTCGATTTGGGGCTAGCATGGACGAAATGTGTCCAACTTTCAGGAATTTTCTTTTCTGCTTGGTACGAATCCTGAGGCTGTTCCGGCTATTCAAGTTAAGCGGGTAGGCTATTTTAACTAGTTTAAGAGGCTTCTAGATTTGAGTACGGAGGTTGCTTCAGGTTTAGTGAAGGACTATTTGGTTGACCTGCTTATGTTGGTCTTTATGTTTTGGGTGGAATCAAAGGATGACTCCATTTGGATGGCTCGTAGGTTAAGGGCCTATGCCTTTGAACTGACTATGGGCTATATATTTGTGAGCCCAATTGGATAAGGAGATGCAATGATAGCTGAGCTAATACTCCAAATGGGTAAAGGTAAGTCTGTTATGGGTATTATTTTAGCTGAGACACTATTGAGCCTTGATCATTTTTATAGTTCCAAAAAACCTTAGACTATCAGTCAGCTTTAGCTCAGGTACTAAAACCCTTTATTTTGCTTATCTGTTTTAGCATGTTTTGAGACTTCTCTTATTGAATGTCTTTGCTTTTCAGATTTGGGTAAGAGACCATTTTAGGATCGTTCCTGGACCTAATAGACCTGAATCTTCTATTCTTTGGTATTGCACTAGAGGTGTTGCCATTCACTTTAGCTTTGAGAGGAAGTGGATGAAATAGCTATTGATGCTGGGTCCTTCAGATCTATAATAGAAGCCTGATTAGTACACTATCAAGTGGTTCATTCTGAGGAGTCAATGTTTCAAGTACGTGTATCTGTTTGGTTTTTAACAAGTGGCCTGGTACCAGGCAACTAGAGTTCTTCATCAGATGGGGAATGATCGAGATGTGCCCCCAGATAGCCCTTTGTTTGAGGTGACCATAGTGAATGATAGAATGACTAGAGCTATTCCCTCTCATTGGATAAGAGATTATTCTAGAGCCATGGTGAAACCTGGTGAGGATTACGGCAAGATTATCGAGTATCTTGTATGGTGGATTGAAGCTTGTTGGCTAAAGGATAAGGCCAAGTAATATGCTCTCCTAACTGAGATTAAGGGTTGAGTTTGAGTCTAGACCTTAGAAGAATAAGGCCTTTTATTTGATTTGTGTTTTTCTATTTCAATATCTTATTTTGGTTGTTCCAAAAGATGAATAAGACCTTAATAAATGTTTTTATTTTTATCAAGCTCTAATTTTTGCCTAAGCCATCCTTTTTGGGTTTTAAACTTAGTAAGCTGCCTTGATTGTTGCCTAGACCATCTTTTTGATTTTTAGTCTAGCAGGTTGTACCCTAAATTTTTCCTAAGCCGCCCATTTGAGTTTTCAACTTAGCGGTTTCATTCTTTTTTCAATCTATGTTTCTTTGTTCTTTTTAACTCTTGCATGCAATGTTAAAGAGCCCAAATGTGAATGAAACATGGATTTTTAATGAATGATTTGGATCATGCCTGTATAGGCTACCTACGTATCTCCTTACAAAAGGTAATTTGAAAATTGAATATATGATAATTTTGGAAAATCAGGTCCACGTTGTTCTTGTTTGGTAATGATGTGTGAATACATGCTCATACAACAAGAACATTATATAAAGTACTTCTTGAGTCGATCAAGGTTGGTCAGATGGTTGAACTCATTGTCATAGATGTCCATCAGGATAACTCCTCCGTCTGACTTGATTTTCTTGATAATGTATGGGCCACTCCAAGGAGATCTGAATTTCCCTCAAGGGTATAACTTGTCTGATCTCTCTAAGAACTAAGTCACCTTCTTTGAGGTTGCGACTTCAGACTCATTTAATGAAGTGTTTGGCAATCCTGATCTAATAATTTTATGTGTGGTGTAGTGTTTCCATCCTCTTTTTATTAATTTCATTGAGTTGGTCATAGTAGGCTTGTTACTAGTCAAGTTCAAAGATCTGAGCTTCTCGGAGAACTCAGGATGTCTGAATTTCCAATTCTATGGGGAGGACTACTTCCATTCCATAGACTAGAGAGTATGGTGTAGCTCTGGTAGCTGACTTGTAAGTAGTTCTATACCCAATGAGGGTGTTGGGCAGATATAGGTGCCAACCTCCGTGATTACTGATCATTTTTTGAAGCATGTTTTTCAACACTTTATTGGTAGCTTCAACTGCACCATTAGTCTGTAAGGGGAAGACCTGTGATGTTTGATATTTTCCTTTTTCAAGAGAATGACTATCTCTCTATGGAAGTGGGAGTCGTTATCAGAAATGATCTCATGGGGGACACCATACCTTGAAATAATGTTGGTTTTGATGAATTGAGCAACTTTATTGGAGTCCAGCACTTGTTAAGGTTTAGCTTCAACCCATTTGGTGATATAGTCTTTGGCCATTAAGATGTATTCATGACCAGCCGATGACCTTGGTGAAATCTTGCCAATTACATCGATACCCTAAATAACAAAGGGCCAAGGTGTAGAAATCGAATTAAAAGGCGAGGAAGGAAACTTCCAGAGTTTAGCATACTCTTGACATTTTAGGCACCTTCGGGCATACTGTGCACAATCCCCATTCATAGTAGCCTTAGTTCATAATTTTTTGAGATAAGACCCAACCATTCATGTGGGTACCATCTATCCCACCATGGATTTCTTCCATGATTTTGTTAGCCTCTTTGTCTGAAATACATCTAAGATGAATGTCGTTCATCATTTTCTTATAAAGGATGTCACCTCTGGGAATGTATCCACTGGCCAGTTGCCTAATAGTTCTCTTTTCTTATTTAGAGGCACCTTCAGGATATTCGCCTTTGGTAAGGTAGACGTAGATGTCTTAGTACCATGGTTTCTCCTCGACTTGGATACTCATATAATGAGTCTGAAAACTTGGTTAGCACTTGATGCTTATCAAAATAGGATGGATAATGACCCATCACATATTTCTATCATTGATTCTAGAGTGGCTAGTGCATCAGCAAATCTGTTCTGAGTTCTTAGAAGATAGTGAAATGATAAGTTATCAAAGGTATTGGCCAACTCCTCGAGGCGCTTATGGTAAGGAACCAATCGCTCCTCTCTAATTTTTTATTTACCCATGGCTTGTGAGATGATAAGGTTGGAATCGCTATAAACTTCTAGTTTTTTTATGCCAATCTGGAGAGCTGATTCTAATCCAAACACACATGCTTCATATTCTGCTTCGTTGTTGGTTACCTCTAAATCTAGTTTGATTGTAAGAGGCAAGCTTTCACTGGTAGGTGTAAGGAACACCAAACCAGTGCCATAAGCTTTAGGGTTTGTAGCTCTATTGAAGTACAATTGCCAAGTGTCAGTTTGTAGGAAAAGAATATCTTTATCAGGAAACTCTGGTTCTTCCCAATGGTCATCGGTTGGGGCAGCCGCCAGTTGATCGGCGATAACACTACCTTTGATGGACTTTTTCTGAACGTACTTGAGGTTGTAGGCCACTAGGACTGCCATCCATATATCCATTTTGCTATCTAGAACAAGCTTTTTAATGAGATACTTAACTGGACTCTGATCAGTGATGACATAAGTGATGTATGCCCCCAGATAATGTCTCAGTTTATGACAGACCCATACCATAGCTAGGCAAAGCTTTTCAATGTACTTGTACTTGAGTTCATATGTTAGAATTCTCTTACTTAGGTAGTAGATAGCATTCTCTTTATGAGAATCTGAAGCTTTCTAAGCCAGCATTGCTCCCATGGCTTCTTCAGTGATAGTTAAGTAGAGCAACGGAGGTTGACTGGGCCTAGGAGGCTATAGAATTTGTGGACTCATGAGGTACCTCTTGATCTATTCGAAGGCTCTCTGACACTTTTCAGTCCATTGCTTAGAGTAATTCTTTTTCAGTAAGTCAAATATTAGGCCGTAGGTGTCAGCTAGTTGGTGAATGAACCGGTTGATGTATTGAAGGAAGCCAAGAAAGCCTCGTATCTCCATATTAGTTTTAGGAGGTGGCATGTCAATGATAGCTTTAGACTTAGCTGGATCCACTTTTATGTCTTTCTTGCTGACCATGTAACTGAGGAACACTTCATATGAGGCTCCAAATATGCATTTGTTAGGATTTAACTTGAGATTGTATTGTCGAAGTCTAAGGAAGAACTTTTCTAGTGCTTACAGATGCAATTCAGGAGTTACACCTTTAACAACCATGCCATCGACATATACTTCCACATATTTATGCATTAAGTTTGGAAGATTGTAGTAGCCATCCTCTGATAAGTGGCTCCCATATTCTTTAACCATAATGGCATTACTCTGTAATAGTAGGTACCCCATTCTGTGATAAAAGTTGTCTTCTCCATGTTGGGAGGGTGAACTAGGATCTAATTATAGCCCGCGGCCAGATCGGTTAAGGAAACCATCTCTAAACCAACTAGTGCATCGACCAAGAGGTCTATATGGAGAATGAAAAATCATCCTTAGGGCATGCCTTCTTCAAGTCTCAATAATCCACACACATACTGATTTTTTCGTCCATCCTCGATACTGGGACGATGTTTGCCAACCAAGACTGGTATTTGATCAGCTCAATGAATTTGTGAGCAAGTTGTTTAGTCACTTTTTCTTTGATTGGTATGGACCAAGCAGACTTCATGTGGCTGAGCTTCTATTTGACAGGCTGGCATTCTTGATAGATTGGAATCATGTAGACAGCGATGCTTGGATCTAGTCTAGTCATGTCAGTAGGCTGCTAGGCGAAGTAGTCTTCGAATCTTCTTATTACAGACTCAGTGTCCTATTTATTTGAGTGTACAGATGCAATGTATGTGTTTTTAGGCATGTCATGAGTGCCGGTATTTATGGACTCTTTAACTGCATCTTTTATTTCGTTTATTATTTCATTCTCTTTTTGTGTTTGTTTGAGGTCAGATTCATCAATTGAAATAGAAAAAGAAAATAAGGAGACAGATTCATAATAAGAAATTTTAGATGTCTTATTAATTAAAATAGGAGAGAGGTCCATGGTTACATCATATTCATAGTTAAATCCTGATAGACCTTTTATATCATCATCAAAGAAGAAGAAGAAGTTGACTCAAAATCAGAATCAAAACTGGGCTCAGATTCATCAGCTTGAAAGGGACTCTAGTCAAAGTGCTAGTTCTTCAGAATTTCATTGGCAGGCTTGATCAGAGTGGAGAGGTAAAATTTCCCTTCTTTGTCAGTGAGAATAACTATGTCACCAAAGAGGCTTATTTCCATATTCTCCTCATAGGCATCATCCGAGTAATATATGAGTTGGCGATCCTCAACAGTTAGTTTCACATTAGAAAATAGCTCAAATATAAGAATTCTTACACTAAAATCCATGGCTCAGGGAAAGAACAATAAGGAATTATCTCTACCTCCTTGACAATATAGCCATTGAGTATTTTGAAATATGGCCTCAGATAGATGTCAACTTCACCCCCTCATTTTGTGATTACAGAGTTCTTTTTGGTTTTGGGTTTCTCTTCCCCAATCTCATCAAGAGTAGGTTCATAGCCCAAGCCAAAGGGAGGAGTGGAAATCTTGATTTCTTTGAAGGATTCAATTCCTTATTGGTTTTTGCCTAAGCCTATACTAGGAAAGTAGGACAAGTGCTTGAGAATATTAATGACCATTGAGTTAAAATAAGGATCGAAATCCAAGACAAGTGGTTCTTTCATATTCTTAGGAGTATGAATGAACTAAATAAACGAGAAGCTGGATAAAGGATAAGTTGAAAACTCGAGTTGAATGTCAAAAATGGGAACAATGTCTGGAACTCCTAATTTTCTAGATAGATCAGCTTTAACACTGATAATACCACCTTTCAGGGGGAATTTGACTCTTTGATGTAGCGTAGATGGCATAGCTTTGACCTAATGGATCCAAGGCCTACCCAGAAGCAGATTGAAGCAAGACGGTACATTAATAACTTGAAAGGGGACCTTGAAGGTAGTTAGCCCTATGGTGATGGTCAGTGTAGCCACTTCAAGAACCTCTTTTTTAAAATTGTCATATGCCCTTACTATTTGATCAGAAGGGGTGAAATCAGTAGCAGTTAACCCCAAGCAGCTTGCAATTTTCAGAGGGCAAACATTCAATGCAAGCCCATTATTAACTAAAGTCATAGGTAAAGTTTTCTCCCTCATAATAATGGTTATGTACAAAGCATCATTATATGGTCCTCTAGGTGGGATCTCATTGTCAAAGAAAGAGATGGAGGTTCCATGGAGGTTCCCTTGGTGGAACTTGTGATTAATGCAACTAAAGTCTCGGGAGAGATGTCTGAGTCTGGCTCAATACCTTATAAAGATCTTAATGATGAGGATAAAAAGACATGAGTAAGTTTCAGATAGAAATATTGGCTTTCATCTTCTTTAATTATTTCAATATAGGATCTTTTTCAGGTTCAGGAGTCCCTCTAATTTGAGCCACAAGTTGGCTTAAAGATGAAGTAACAACTGGAGCTTCAGTAATATAGCCACTTCTAGTTATGGCATATATCTCTTAGCCCAAATGCCTTAAATCTATGATGACACAGCTAAAATCATTAGGAATTGACTGCCCTAAGAAAGTTTGGCTAATCAGTTGTTAGGAAATAGGGAAGAGTGACCTCTCTAAGGAAGATTGGTCATCTCTAGTGTAGTGATAGTTGCTCAGAGGCACAATATCAGTAATAAGATTAGTCGAATCAACCTCCTCAAATTCATTTAATATGGCATTGACATTATAATCAGGGAGGGGATTAGTGCTAATATTGACATCAGGCAGTTGGAGGTCTTTAGCATCAATGAGATCTTGAATTTTATGGCAGAGAGCCTTACATTCGTCAATTCTCTAGCCTGGACCTTGGTGATAATCACAAGTTTCAATGATATTGAAAATCTTTGGAAGAGGATTAGGAATCCATTTAGGCTTCAATGGCTTGAAAGCATTCTTAACCAGGCATTGTCTCAAGAGATAACTCAATTTTAACCCCTTTAAGCTAGAAAACTTCCTTCATTGTATCTAAAGTGGCTTATAGGCCGAGATTGCATTAACCCTACCCTCTTTCTGAGTATTATTTGTCATTTTAAAATGAGGGGATGAGGCTTGAGAGTCATCCTTGATGAGACCATATTCAATCCCATCTTTTGGGTGAGTGCCAACAATAACCGGGGCTTTGAAATCAGGAAAATGTTGTGTTATAATTTTATCTCGAAACACATGTAATAGGTTCTTGACGACAATGTCAATCTGCTCAGAATCAGTTGGTCTGTTAACCATCTAGGAGGCTTTCTCCCTCCATCTAGAAATAAGGGTCGAGAAGGTCCCCTTGGATTGTTGCTTAGTAGTTTTGAGATCTCTTCTCTTAATATCAACCTCTTGGTTGCATGAGTATTGTTTCACAAAGGCATCATAAATGGACTGCCATGTCTAACTGTACAAACCAAGTGAGAGCTGCGCCAGTGAACGACTGTTGGAAGCTGAGCAAAAAGCTCACCTTTCACACCCAGAGGATGAAGTGTACCATCATAAATTCTCAGATAAGTCTCAGGAAAAGAGTTACTTTTCAAAGTGTGACATTTGGAACTTAGGAGGAAGCCTTGCTTGATGGAAGGGACTTAGTGCCTTCACATCCATGACCTTCTCTTTCTTTTTCAAGGCTTGTAGGTCTTTCTTCATCTCTTAATACATTTTGGTAAAGGTCTTGATGAATGGATGCTCTTCAAACTCTTTTGGTAAAGGATCTATAGCGGGGTGATTGGGGCGTTATTTCCATGGCCAGATTGTGGATTTAGAATGATGACCTCATCAGTCAGAATGTCAGAAGTAGTGGATGCATGATTGGTGGGATGGATCCCAATTTGACTTAGTATGGTGTGAACCTTACCTAAAATGGCTTGTTATTGGTTTTGCATCATTGTAGAAAGAGTTTCTTATTGAACCTTCATAACCTCTTCTTTGTCTCTGCATTAAGGTAGCAAGTGTGATTGCAAGGTCAGTTGGTGAAGGTGAAAAAGATGGAGTAGTGGGAGTAATAAAAGCACCAATAATAGTGACATCAGTAGTAGTTTCGGTAGGTGGGATATCTCTAATGTTCGACATGG
>CAOJBK016259068.1:0-10316 GCA_948294925.1 Codiaeum variegatum | reverse complement strand
TTGGTGCCTAATCTCTAGAGGTCTTAGTGCCCCCCTTTGAGGGTCTTTTGCCAGTCAAGATGGGCTTAGTGCCTCATCTCTAGAGGTCTTAGTGCCCCCTTAGAAGGTCTTTTTCTAGTCAAGCTAGGCTCAGTGCCTCATCTCTAAAGGTCTTAGAGCCCCCCATGGAGGGTTTTTCCCCAGTCAAGCTAGGCTTGGTGCCCCTTTGGATGGTCTTTTTCTAGTTAAGCTGCGCTTTATGCCCCCATTGGAGGGTCTTTTACCAGTAAAGCTAGGTTTTGTTGCTTCGAGCTTTGAGGTGTTGACAATGGAAGGAGTGCCTTTTTATTTTCAATCAAGAGTAGTACAATTCAAGATGTTGTACATTCCATGTGTGAGGCACCTCCTTGTCTTCCATGATTTGCAGCTTGTATGTTGCTGGGCCAGTGGCTTACTCAACTTTGAATGGGTCTTCCCTATTTGGTGCGAGCTTTCTCCTGCCTTCTCTTTTTCTAGCTACTTTTAAGCTCCTCATTATCAAGTCTCCTGCACTGAATATTCTGCTTTGGACACTTTGGTTGAAGTAGTTCACCACTCTGTTCTTGTAGGCTGCGTTTTGCCTTTGGTTTCTACCTGGGCCTTCTGGGGGGCTGTCTTTACTAGGTTCACCTCTTCCAGCTCCAGTGATATTGTCTTCCTTTTCCTTATGATTTACATTATCGCTGTGGTGGTTGCGTCACCATAGACGTGTAAATTCGAACCATCTGGGAGAGGAATAAGTAGCCTACACCTTCGGATACTCACTGAGGCATCTAAATCCCATAGCAATGGCCTCCCCAACAACACATTGTGGGACATAGGTAGCTTTGTAACCATGAAGATTGCCATGACTGCCACAACCTTTGAGGCTATTCCCACTGTCACCGGTAGCTCGATGATGCCTACTGCTGGAATTATGGCTTTATCTAAGGTTCAGACTGACACTTTTAGTGGTTGTATCTTCGAGTCCTCAATACCCATTTGGGTGAAAGCCTCCCATAATAGGAGATTCACTGAATTGCCTGTGTCCACGAAAATCCTCCAAACCCTGAAGTTTGCCACTACTGTCGTGATCACTATGGCTTCCGCTTTCCTAGTGGCCTTGCTAGCTGAACCCCTTGAAAACTGCCTCAAACCACTATAGAAGACAAACTTTGATGGCTTATCGATTCAGGCTATTCCCTTCTCTTTATTCATGCTAAGAGTGATCTCTTCTAGCCCTATTGTGAGACAAAGGATATCTCCTGCTACTACATCTTCTATATGTGTCACCTGCGTTGGGTTTGATGGTCCAACTTAGTTAGTTTTTTAATTTAGTTTTCGAGGTACCCTTGTTAGATCAACCTCTCCATCTCTTCCAAGAGTGAACGACAATTGTCGTTATTGTGCCAATGCTTGTTATGATTGGCTTTGGCCTCCTCCAGATCTCTATATCTTGGAATGCTACGAAAACCACCTCTGGCTTAGCATTTAAAGGTGTGAATTTGGAGGGGTCGAACATCTCCCTTATTAGTGGTTTGATTTGCCTTAGTTGGGGATTTTGCCTACTCAATGATCCCCCTGCCCTTGGAGTGGTGTCTTCCTTCCCTCTCTTCTGAGCCTTTGTAGCTGGGACATGTGTTTGTTTGAGCCCCTATAGGCGGGACACATGTCTGCTTTGGGTAGTCTGCATGTACTTTAATGGGACTGTGACATGACCGGAGGGCTGCTGACTGATATGGTCAGTCTGTTTGTCAGATGTCAGAACCCCAAAGATTAACATGCCAGATCCCAGAAGGTTCGGAGAGTTCGAGGAGTGACCAATACACTTGCAATGATCAGTCTAATCTCGAACTCTTAATTAGTGTCAAATCACACTGATGTATAGCCGTATCACATACATTTACAAACAACATGTAAATAATTTTTCATCATTCATATTATATTTATAAAAAATATTTTGTTGAAAATTTTAATTTAACTTTTAGTTATTCAATATTTTTTAAAATAATTATGCATAAAACTTTAAATAATCAGTAAATATCTGCTGTAACATTCATAAGATAGTGTGGTATCCGCATAATTTCAAACTCACTCAATCCAAATGTTCTTACGATTTTGGACAGATCATTGATCCAATGTGATTCACAGTTTGATCCAGCCGGTTCTGAATTGGTTCATGGGTCAAACCGGCTCTTTGGTTAAATCTAACTTATACAGAGTACCGCTACTTCAGCAAGTGCTAACCACAGCAAATCAAATGACAGCTTACGCACAACCATAAAAGACACGGTTCGATTCCACAAGCCGGTTCAGCCATCCCCTTGCTTTTGAACGATAAATATCAAATTTCACACTAATTGCACGCTTTTCTACCCTCCAGAAACCTAACCTTGTCTCTCTGCGAGGGATGGAGAAGCTCCGCATTTCTCTCGATTCCATTTATTCCTCTCTACAATCTCTCTGTACTTTACTTTCAGGTGCGATCTCTCTTAGAAACAAAATCCAAAAGATCTGAATCTATTTTTTTTTTTTTTTAAATTCAATTGCTGTTTTGTGATCCAACTTTGTGGAATCTAGGGTTTTGCATACTTTGTTTGGTTGCTGAGAAAACGGTAGGAAAATAGAAAGAAATTTTGTTTGCTGAGAAAACGGTAGGAAAATAGAAGGAAATTTTGTTTGCATGTTTGCGTTTTAGTTTGCAAGATCTAGTTTCTAGTTTGTCATTGTTCAATTTAGTTGCATTTGTAAAAAATTGGATCTGTTATAAGGTCTTATAGCTTTGAATTTGATTTTGTTTTGTTTCATCTATTTTAATTGATGGTTTCGGTTTTAGCTGATTTGTGATTTGATTAAAGTTTTGTATTGTTTTCTCATGATCTTATTTATAGGTTTTCGTTGGTGAATTCCTTTGAAATGGCTGCAACTGCAACTGCAACTGCTTCGTCTGCTGGTCCACTATATGCACCAGAAGACCCTACCCTACCTAAACCAGAGACTAATGTCACCCAGTATGAGAGGCCTTGTTCAGCCTCTAACTCTTCGTCAATGCCTATAAGTTCTTCAGTTCAAGTTCAGCAATCTTCTCATCGTGGATATAATCCCTTTAAAGAAGAAGATAGGTATGGCAGAGGCAACAATGAAAGATCAAAAGATGATGCTGGAGGAAAGAGCACTCAAGTATGTCTTCTGTTTCATTGTCTTTGGGATTGTCGATATTGTGATTATTATATGCTCAGTTACATGGACTAGTATCATGATCTAGAGTGCAAGAGGTGGATTTGTACAATCTACAAATATTCCAAGTGGTGCAACTAGTAGGGCTGATGAATCCTCTGCTAGAGGACATGGATCATTAGTTGGTGGAAGCAGCTTGTCTTCTGAAGCTTATCTCCGCCTGCATGAAATTTCAGTTACTGTAAGTTTTATAGGTTTTTGCGTAATTTTTATTTTTGTGCTTCTTACAAACATCATACATTACATGCATTTACTGTTTTACTTGTACATATATGCAGTATCATTTATGAGCCTTTATGCCATTCTTAATCTGATTATGAAAAGAACGCTGAAAATGAATTAAGGGTGTGCTATACAAACACTTCTTTTTCCTCAGAGGGGATTTAGGGAATCCACACTAGAAGCCTTGGCTAAAACTCTTCTCTGTTTTAAAACTAGACATTTGATGCTAGGTATTTGTTTGGGTATAACTGTGCTTTTAAGTAAGAGCTTTGCTTAAATGGAATTTTCCTTCTATAAACTTTTAACGGACAAGCCTATAAAATTTCTATGCCAGTATGACAGATACTTTTGCCTGGGACATAGTTCCATTGCTATGATATTTTACAACTTATAATCTGATATGTAAAATATGTTAAGAGCGGTTTGTGAAACGGACTTATTTGATGGTCCCTTTATATGTTGAAGTCTCTGAATCCCATTTCCCCCCCTTCCTAGTTTTCTAACTTAATGTGGTTTACAAGAATGTTCTCTACTTAGATAAGTAATTTCTTTGTTTCAAACTGTTTCATGCAAGTTACCCTAGTGGTTTGTTGACTTGTGGTTAGATACAACTCAACTCAATTCAACAACGCCTTAATCCCAAGTTAATTGGGTTGGTTATATGAATTCGCTTTCTCCACTTGGGGTGTTAGTGAACCATATTATCAGAAATGTTTAAAAACTCCGCCTAGATAGGGTTACCGTATCTAGCCGGTCCCAAGCCCGGATAAAAGAGGAGGGTTGTGGCAGGTCGACAACCAACGTAAAATTTCGCCAAAACTTTCATATGGTTAGATCTATATTCATATTTTTGGTTATTACATTATAATATGGCTTTGTTAGTTTTCTACTTGATTTATTTAACTATTTACGTGGAACGACGTTCCTCGACCTCTTATGTCATTTGAAGCTGCTGGCTTTCCTTCTGAGATTCTGAGAGAGGTATTGACTTCTGCTTTTCTTTATTCTTTCTGATATTGCGGGCAAGAGTTCTCGGAAGCTTTCTGAACTATGAGCTTTTTTCCCCACAAAGTTCTGTTATTGCTGGAGGTCTATTGTTAAGTGTCAGATCCGTCAACATCCCTCTTTTATTCTTCTATAATTTTTTTATATCTTTCACTGTCCCTGATTTACTTGATCTTTTTTGCATGCTAACTCATTGTGCACAATAAAAAAGCTTCAATCAAAAATATTTTTATTCTGCATTTCTTAGTTTATCTTGCCCTATGCGTGCTTAAGAAAAGTTTATGCAGGATGGTGGTTCTCTTTGTGGGGAGGATGACAATGTTGACTGGGACAGTGAAGATGATCGTGAAATTGAAAACTTTACAATTTCTTCTTCAAGTCTCAAACTTCCTAGCAGAGAAGCTACAACAAGCTCAGCAAAGGTAATGATTCATATTTGCTATTTGTTAAATTTTCCTAGATTTTTTATGTAAATGCTTAAGGCTGATGGTAATTTGCATGAACTGTAGTATTGAAAGTGTTGTAGGATAGGGATTATCAAAATTAAGGTAGAATGGAAAACATTACAATTTGCATGTCGATCTTTCTTTATGCATTTACTGAGTGTTCTTGACGGATGATCTCTTGCATGATTTAACTGAATGCTGTTTATTTTTACTTTTGTACATAATTTTGTTGTTAGTTATATACTTCATAGCATGCACTTAAAAAATCTTTTGCCCTCGTTGTGTTTCTAATTCTAACCTATTATCATCTTCTTTTCAAGATGATTTTATATTCTAAATTAATTTCTGGCTTTCTTGTTATCTGATGCTGCTGGTTAAAAAGTCATGCTGTTTGGAAAACCAATCAAACAATGAAAGTCTCCACTTCGTAGAGGAACGATCCAAGCTTAATCTTCTTGCAGGCAAAACTTAAACATTATTTTTTCCCTTCTAAAAAATTGTGCTTTGCATGTAATGTTGTGGCTTACTTTTTTTTTTTTTTAAAACTGTTTTAATACCATTTTATATTCCTGTCCAAAGCCCTTGCCTTCGCTGAACATTAGGTTAATCACCATATGGAAGTGCATGCACTCATTTTCATTCATTATATGTAGATAACATGAGATATTCGTTTTATGACTGAGTTTTGTTTCTTTGACTGAAGGCAAGCTCTCCAGTAGGTCTTTCTGGTTCAAAGTTGATGGATCATTTTGTAGGAATGGGATTTCCTAAAAAATTGGTTGCAGAAGCAATTCAAGAAAATGGTAAAAGATCTTTCTTATTCTATATGAACTCCTTCATTACAAGCAGGCATGCACGCGTACATGCGTGTGCATGTGTGCAGACGCACAGAAGTGCTCATGTTGAAAGCTTCATTTTTAACTTGTGGTGAGTTAATCATTCAGGAGAAAATGCTGATTTAATACTTGAAGCACTCCTCAAATGCTCGGTGAGTTTGATTCTTTGATTCTCCAAATTGTTTGTGGTTGAAAACTTGTGTAATTCGGAGATCCAAAGATTGATATATACCATGTGCTAACACTTGATTCTATTTCTTCCCATAGGCAAAACCATCTGCAAGCTCTTCTGGCACCAAGTTGATTGATCATTTTGTTGGAACGGGATTTGGCGAGGAAATGGTTGCCAAAGCAATTGCAGAAAATGGTAAATGCTCTTAGTTTGTGTAGCTTCTCAGCAACATTTCTCGTGTTGAAAGGTTCATCTATAACCATCTCCTGTTGACTGTCTAGGAGAGGGAAATACAGATACAATTTTGGAAGCTCTTCTTACATACTCGGTGAGATACATCTTCCTTTATGCTCTACTTTATCGCTGAATCAGCTTCATGGAATACAATTTTATGCAGCAAAATAACAATATTTTGAAAGGGATCTTTTTATTTTGTTTCCATCAAAGTCATACCAAATATTGAGGAATCTTTTGAAAGAGCTGTTAGCTTCTCCTTGTTTGCAATTCTGTATCATGACGGATTCTTAAGAAAAATCCAGTTATTTTTTACCAGTTTCTTATTGCTGTTTGATCATTGATATCAACAAATTCTTATTGCCATTTTATCAGTGTATTTAAAATTCTAGGATTTATCAGAACTCTTAAAACAGAGTATTCTTTTCAATCCTGCCCTTGGAACTCTTACCTTATAAGATTATCTGTGTGGTGGAGTTATCACAGGTTTAGATTGTTAAGAAAGCATGGTCAAACTAGTCTTCTTTGTTGTTTGTTAATGTAAAAGACTAGCTAATCATTTTAATGGCATAGGTGTGGTCCTGCAAAAGAATGATGGCTGTTGGCTAGATAAGTTGCATGGAGTCTTGAGAGACCTTTACCAATATGGTGCTCAACCTAGACATTTAGATTATAAAAAGGCTGTTAGTTACATTGTCTGTCTAGGTCAGCAATTGAACCAAAAAGGACAAATAAAAAGGAAAGAAAAAAGGTTTACTAAATCATTATCACTATATCTCCATTCCTTTATTCGTTTCGAGATTACTAAATCATTACCACTATATCTCCATTCCTTTATTCGTTTCGAGATTATCTCCTCCTATACTTGTATTCTCTCATACACAATATTGTCAAAGCGAATAAGAAAAAATGAAAGGAATGTAAATTTGGTGAAATCCTTCTCTTGACATAAGGAGCATATGGAAAATGGTATAAACATCAATATTATATGAAATACTACATTTTTTTTTGACTTGTAATTGCCTTAGTTGTGGGAGGGGGCTAATCAAAGAGCTTTGGGGTTAAAGTCTGTCACAAATTCATCATGTTCAGTTATGTTTAATTGTCTTTGTTAGATTTGCTTTTCCGGTTCCTGTTTTAGCATTTCTAAGTAGTAACCTCTAGAATTTACTTTTTATCCTTTTAATTTTGGCAGGCAATTGAAAAGTCTCCTTCAGAGCAGCTGCATGTCGAATCTGATGAGTGGTCTTCAGAGTGCGATGGGAACTTGGATGATTTTTCAGACATAGATAGTTCTGAAAATGAGGTACTAATGCAACATATTTTTGTCTCATATAACGTGTTTGAACTCCTAAAGATGTTTTTTCTTATCTGTCTAGATGATTAAAGACTTGGAATTTTAACTTGTTCATGCGCTTTTGGATACAGATTATCTTGGATGTCTTTTGTCCATGTGCACAAATTTCTTTCTAGTTGTATGGGGAAATGACATTTTCATTCTTGGAATTGCATTAACATTTTATATTCTAATTTGTCCTTAGGATATTGTTAAATTGGAGCGTGGTGAAGGGAACACTTTGCTGTTCTTAGCAAAGATGGGTTTCACAGTAGAGGAGGCTTCAACTGCCATGGAGCGATGTGGTGTGTATTATATCTTTTTTTGATCTTCTAATGGTTTAGAATGTCTTTCTGCAAATATAAGTCTTAGTTGTTTTTCTTTTGATCCTCTTATTGATACACTCTTAATCTTCTTAAGTGGGGTTTAAGGGAAGGGTTTCAGCAAATGAGGTGTGGTAATTTCTCAATCATGGACCACTGAGATACTTATTTTTTTTACCTTTATGTTTCTTTTGTGAAAAATCATTGCTTTTAATAAAATGAAGTCTGAAGATTATAGATGTGCTTTCGCAGTGTTTGTGTTGTGGTTGATGTGCCTTGCTTTGATTGTTTTTGGTAGTGATATAGGACACTGATAGACATAGTAGTCCTAAAACTTGTTTTGTTTGCCGGTTGTTGGTCTTGGACTGGAATTTACATGTATAGCATATTTGTAGGACATATATTACTGTATTATATAATAAATGAATTGATGTTTGTTATCAGTATTCTGTGTTAGCGGTTAATTTGTGCTAAAATTGACGAGTAAAATAAGATCCTGGATTAAGTTAACCCCTACTTTAAGTGCTCTTTCATGTTTCCTCTAGCTATATATTTATTTAATGGAAATGAAATATAAATTTGGTTTAGCGTCTATGTTTCAAGAGATTTTATCATGCTAAAAAAGTTGCCACTTTGGTTTTAGATATTATTCTTTTTATACTATAATCTGTAAGTTACCTGTCATTGTTTTTCTTATTTGTTGACTGCTATGATTGGATACTTTAATTTGGCCTCCTTTGATCTATACCTTTTAACCAATATGAGCTAAAGTTTCTTTGAACTGAATTAGGAATTTTGTCTAAAAATCAGGAATGCTTGTACAAGTGCTTACATGACTGCAGTTTCTTCTACTATGTTATCAAACATGCCGTATTTTGCTTTTGCACATATGATAGGAGATGTAGGATCAAAGAGAGAACTTGCTGTATTTTGCAATGAACTGGTTTCATGTTGCCCCCAGCATTTGTTTCTTTTTAATGCATGATGCATTGCAAGGCACTAAAGATGGTTGTGTTGATACAGCTGCATTATGCACTTGGCAACTGCTTCTGATTAGTTTGGTATATTTTATTTTTCTGTGCAAAAATTTGATCTTTTGGTGTCTTGATGTGCCATAAAAAGTGATCAAACGAACTGTGGGCTTCATGAAATCTTCGAGTTGCATGTTTGTTGTGGTCAATTATCTCTATAGTATTTTTGTTCTCTTTCTTTAAACTGTATGCTGTTCAAATGTTTCAGGACCGGAGGCCACAGTTGCAGAGTTAATAGATTTCATCTCTGCTGCCCATATGGCAAAGGAGGCTGATGGTTCATATCCAGAAGAGAAGGTATTTCTTTTCATCTTATTAGATGCAAATATGTGCAGATTAGAACCTTTCGTGCAAGTCACCATTGTTTTATACTTATTCTGTTATATTATTTGCCTTTAATTTAATAGCCAAGGATAAAGCATTTTGATGATGATTATCCTAAACACAAGAAGAGGAGCTTTTATGAATATGACATGTGGAAAAAGAAAAAGCAGATGAGATTGGATAAGAAAATGCTGCATGATGATGAAGAGATGATTCGACTCCCAAATCCTATGGTTGGATTTGGTGTCCCAAATGAACCTGTCATCATAACTCGGAGAACTCTTCCAGAAGCTGCCAATGGCCCTCCTTACTTCTACTACGAGAATGTTGCACTTGCTCCTAAAGGGGTTTGGGACACCATTTCAAGATTTTTATATGATATAGAACCAGAATTTGTGGATTCGAAATACTTCTGTGCAGCTGCAAGGAAAAGGGGTTACATTCATAATCTTCCTATTCAAAACAGATATCCTCTTCTCCCACTACCTCCGTACACCATACATGATGCACTTCCTTTGACAAGGAAATGGTGGCCTTCATGGGACCCTAGGACCAAACTAAATTGTCTGCAAACCTGTATCGGAAGTGCAAAGCTGACAGAAAGGATCCGCAAAGCCCTTAAGCCCTATGAAGGGGACCCACCTTTGAGTATCCAGAAGATGGTTCTCGATGAATGTCGCAAATGGAATCTGGTTTGGGTTGGTAGGAACAAAGTTGCTCCACTTGAACCAGATGAAGTAGAAATGCTTTTGGGTTTCCCGAGGAATCACACAAGGGGAGGTGGATTAAGTAGGACAGAGAGATATAGATCACTCGGCAACTCATTCCAGGTGAGCTTATTGTGTAATTTTTATTATATTTCTGTTTAAAATATCTTGTGCAAGATATGGCTCAAACTTAGTTGCATTACTCCTTTCTTAAATCTTGTATATGATTTCTAGTTTTGTGATCATTTTCACCCTTCAGCATGTTTTCTAAATGTATTGTCTTGTAAATTAATTCTTTATGTTTATGACCTGAAGCTTTAGAATAAACCTCTTTCAGATCGATACTGTTGCCTACCATTTGTCAGTTGTGAAAGACATGTTCCCTGGGGGTATCAATCTTCTCTCTCTTTTCTCTGGGATTGGTGGTGCTGAAGTTGCTCTTCACC
>CAOJBK016258512.1:0-26268 GCA_948294925.1 Codiaeum variegatum | reverse complement strand
AGTAAAAGAGTTTC
Source organism: Codiaeum variegatum (assembly GCA_948294925.1). NCBI lineage: Eukaryota > Viridiplantae > Streptophyta > Magnoliopsida > Malpighiales > Euphorbiaceae > Codiaeum > Codiaeum variegatum. The sequence continues at coordinate 26,254 of CAOJBK016258512.1, read as the reverse complement.
TTTGATATTATGGCATATTCGAAATTTGAAATTTTTGTTAAATTTTTTAGTATTGTGTATTCTATGTGCATGGTTAAGATTTTGGCAAACATCTTTAGTAATCTTAGGAATTTTATGACTTCTTTTTAAGATAGCATGCATGGATTGTTGATAAACAAAAATTCTGCACAAAAATTAATAAGGAGGTTTAAAAATAAATCCATATTATGTTGGTTCTAGTTTTGCATAAAGCATAATAAAAAAATGAAACTATGAACAGTGCTAGTAGCTAGATGATGTTAGTGATATGCTGAGTAATTAGGGGTCAGCACCACAAAGTGTTTACCTTCATGTTAAAAGGCCAATGATGTAATCAATGAATAAACTAAAAAAAGGGTAATGTACTAAAAAGTTAAAATTTACATGACATGTGTGTTATTTACAAAAAGGTTGAGCTAGTTCCTAAGCATAAAAACTTTTATTTTCCTAATTTTAACTCTGTTTCATTGAAGAAGCATGCTCAATTATTTAGCTTAAATATTGGTGCTTAAAAATGCTATAATATCATTGAATTTAGTGAATCTGATTCTTGAGTTTAAGATTTAGTCAGATAACTGAGAAAATTTTATCCTTGATCTATCTAAATAGTTGATGAAATTTTGGTTCTATATAGCTTAATTGGGAGAGTTAAGTTGTTAATATTTTATTTTTCTTGAGGACAAGCATAGGCTTAAGTGTGGAGAAATTGTTCTAGGTGCTTTTTTAATGTTTTTTTTCCTATATTTAAGTTAGTTTTTATCCCAAAATTACATTTAATTAGTTTGTTTAGTGGTGATTAGTAAAATTTAGGAATTTGTGCAGAAACAATGTTTTCGAAACTAAAGACTAGGTTCTTGAGCAAGTAGAGATTGAAGTACACAATTTTTAGAGGTTCCAAGGAAAAGATCCCTGTACGGGGTGGAGCAGAAGGCTAAAATTGTCATGCATAAGAGATTGGGACATACACCTTACTGAACCGATCTTCACCTTTGGTATGGCCCCATGCTAATTCGTGTTTGGGTCATACACGTGAATATGGGTTGTATACCTTACTAAAGTGATTTGAGGCTTTGGTATGGGATAAATGAGTCTATATAGGCCCGTTCATATCCATTTGGGCCTTACTGACGTGGTTTTCTAACAACTATAAAATTATGATTATTCAGTGTTTTAAGGATTATTCAATTTGTACTTATTTGAGAATTTAGAGATAGATACTCTGATTTTAAGGGTTTTGACTCGTTTTCTTTAGATTTCTTCAAATATATTCATATATTTTATTAGTTTATCATAGATTTGGCTTGTAATCAAAATTGTAGGTGAAATTCCTTTAGGAGATTGAGAATTTCTGCAACTTCTCAAAGGTTTATTTTCTTAACCCTTTGCTTTGATTTTTCTTTGGGTAATCATTATATTAAGTGATCAAACATATTTCTCATTGATTTTAATTTTTAATTTTTTGAGTAATAATCCAATTATGAGCTAAATTCTTCATTCTCTAGAGATTGAGTATGAAGTAGTAATGATATGAATATAGTAATTAAGATACTTTGATTTTGCCAAACTTTTGCTTGATCGCATTGATTTAATGATTATAAACTATTACTTGATAACCAATTTTTTTGATTAAGGGTTTGGGTGATGGAGAGAGAGTGAAAATTCAAACTCAGAACCCATTCAATTGAGATTCTAAAATGAATTAGAAATATAAGTTTTAGGATTGAATTTAATGATTAATACATGTTTTCTCTCTAGATTACTTCTAGGAATGTGATTGCTAAAAGAATAAACTCTATTGAATGATTGTATTGAAGATTGGATCATTTGGCATAATTTATCTATTCAATTACTTAAGTTCATAGACGATTGACTATGGATTTTTAGATATCTATACCCATTCATATTATTGCATATCGCACATTTACCTTACTTTCCTTAGTTTAATTACTTAATTATTTTTCCAAACACCAAATTCCTTTTAATTCTTATTTCATGTTGTTAAACAAATTAATAACCTAACATGAGTTCTTTGAGAGATATGACCTTAGATCTTCATACTATTCTACAATATCCCATATACTTGTGGTTGCTATTGGATAGTATACTTTGGGATGAACATCTATGTACACCTTATTTATTTCCCAATAAGCTCTATGCTCGAGTTTAACCAAGAGATGACATGCCTTTCCAAACATAAGCCTAAAAGGTGACTTCCTAATAGGAGTCTTAAATGTTGTACAGTCAAGCTTATGAGATTAATCCTTCCTTAAACTTCCAATAGTCTTTTCCAATATTGTCTTTAGCTCTTTGTTTGATATCTCCACTTGGCCACTAGTTTGAGGATAGTATGGTATGGATACATTGTGGTGAACTCCATTCCTTTGTGGCAATTTCTCAGATGTCCTATTGTAGAAGTGAGATCCTCTATCACTAATAATTACCCTTGGAGTTCCATATCGAGTCAAAATATACTTCTTAATTAATCAAATCATAATAGTTGCATCATTTATTGGGCTTGCCATAGCTTCTACCCATTTTGACACATGATCCATAATAGCTATTATGTAACAATTTCCAAAAGAAGATAGGAATGGTACCATAAAATTTGTGCCCTACACATCAAACAATTATACATCGAGAACATTAGAGAGAGGTATTTCATCTTTTATTGTGATATTACCAGTATGTTGGTAATCATTAGAAAGAAGTTATATAGATCCTAACATCCCTATACATAGTTGGCCAATAAAAACCTGATTGGCATCTATTCTCTCTAGCATGACAATGCTTAAGAATGCTCATAATCTCATCTTCAGGCACACACTCTCTAATTATACCATCCTCTCAAAACTTAAATAATAGTGGTTCCTCCAAAAAATAATGTTTAACATTTTAAAAAAATTTCTTTTTGTGATGATCAGAAAGATTTAAAGGAAGGATACCACATACCAAGTAATTCATAACGTTAGGAAAATAATGTGGTGATTGAGACTCTAAATAGTTGTTCATTAGGGAAATACTCATTGATAGGCAACTTTTTCTCAACCAAATTCTCCAACCTTGCAAGATGTTGTGCCACCACTTTTCACTTCCTTTTTTATCTATAGGCCCCTATAGATCAGTTTTGGCTTAACATCTTTCTTTGACACTAAATATCTAACAGCCACATGGTCAATGTAAACTATGAATTTGGAGCCATTGAGATAGAACCTAAACATGTCCAATGAGAACATTATAGCAAACATCTCTTTTTATGTAGTGGTATAATTAACTTGAGCATCATCTAGTGCTATTTTGGCATAATGGATCACTTGCACCTTGTTTTCCTCCTTTTAACATAAAAAAGCACCCAAGGAAAAGTCATTTGCATCACACATGAGGATGAATGATAGGCTCTAATCCGAAGGTTGTATGACAGTAGTGGTTATCAAACCTTCTTTAACCTATTAAAAGCATCCAAACAAGACTCATCAAAATTGAAAACATCTTTATTTAACAACTCACATAGTAGTTTGGATATCTTTAAGAAGTCTTTGATAAAGTGGTGGTAGAACCCCGCATGGCCCAAGAAACTCCATACTTCTTTCATAGATGTTGGTGGTGGTATCTTTTGAATGACTTCAACTTTATCTTGATCAACCTTAATACCTGATTTAGACATATAATGACTTAGAATTATCCCTTATTGTACCATAATATAACACTTTCCCCAATTCAAAACAAGATTAGTCTCTTCATATCTCTATAAAATTTTAGGAAAGCTATTTAAACATTCATCAAAGGAATTACCATAAAAAGTAAAGTCATCCATAAACCCTTCCATAATCTTTTTAACATAATTAGAAAAGATGGCCATCATACAACATTAGAAAGTTGCAGGTGCATTACAAAGTCTAAAAGGTCTATGCATATAGGCAAAAATGCCATAAGGGCATGTAAAAGTGATTTTTTCCCGATCCTCAAGTGTAATAGGAATTTGGAAATAACCAAAATAACCATCTAACAAACAAAAATAAGAATTACTTACAAGTTTTTCTAGCATTTGATCAATAAATGATAATAAGAAGTGCTCTTTCCCAGTAGCATTATTTATTTTCCTATAATTTATGTACACACGGCACCCAGTGACAATCCTAGTAAGGATTAGTTCATTGTTCTCATTTTTAATCACCAGAATACCTCTTTTCTTAGGTACTACCTGAACAAGACTAACCTAAGGATAATATGAAATAAGATAGATGATTCCAACCTTTAACAATTTGATAACCTCAACCCTCACTACATCTTTCATGTTAGGATTTAGTGCCCTTTGATTTTTAAAACAAGGTTTATGATCATTTTCCATGTAAATTTTGTGTTTGCAAATTAAGGGACTAATTCCTTTAATATTAATAATGCTTCATCTGATTATCATAATTTTATCTTTTATCATAGCCAAAGTTCTTTGCAATTTGGATGAAGCCAAATAAGCACTAAGAATAATAGGTAAAGTGTCATTTGGGCCAAGAAATGCATACCTTAGGTTAGCTGCAAGAGATTCAAGCTCAAGTGTAGACAACTCCTCGATGGAAGGCTTTGGTCGAGGCTTAGCTTTTTGTAGCTCTTCAAACCTTGGCTTCGGTTGAATGGTACCACTTCTTGTGCCTCTAAAGTTCATATCTAAGTTGCCACTTCAACATTTTCAACTTCCTCTTCAATCCTATTAACAAGACAAGCTTCAAGGGGATCATTCAAATTTCCTTCTTTGAAAACATCTTGAACAATACCAACAATTATATCAACCCAAAAACAATTGTCTATAAAATAGGGGAATTTAGCATCCTTCCCATTGAATACCACATCTTCATCACTAACTTAAAGAGTAAGCTTTCACTCTCTAACATCAATCAATGCTCTAACTATAGCTAAGAAAGGTCACCCTAAAATAATGGGAATTCCAGTGTCCTCCTCCATGTCAAGGATTATGAATCCATGGGAATATAGAATTCCCCAACCTTAAAAAGCACATTATCAATAATTTCCAGATGATATTTTACAAACCTATTAGTTAATTGTAAAGTAATCTTTCTCTTTTTCAACTAATCTAGAATTAATTTTTTACAAACTGATAAGGGCATCAAATTGACACTAGCCCCAAGATCATACAATGTTTTATCAAATTCCAAATTACCAGTAGTGTAAGCAATAAAGAAGCTACCTGGGTCTTTTAACTTTTCTGGCAACTTGCCCTAAATAATGGCACTGTACTCCTCGGTTAATGTAATTGTAGCTTATTCCTCCAAACTCCTTTTATTATATAATATTCTTTTAGAAACTTCACATAAGTCGGCATTTTGAGTTAGACCTTCAATGAATGGCATGTTGATATGAAGTTGCTTGAATATGAGAGAAAATTTTCATATTGTTGATCTAACTTACTTTTCCTTAACCTTTGTGGAAATGGTATTGGAGGTACATATGGCTTGGAAAATTCTTTCTTTCTAGGTTTAGCTTCTCCACCATCTTCCATCTACTTTTTCTCATCATCCTCTTGAACTTAACCAATACTCATCCCCTCTTTATTAATTTCTACATTTTCTTTAGCCATAAATTCCTAACTCTTTGACAAAGGGTCCTTTAAGTGCTTTACACTTCTTAATGCAACTGACTTATAATACTCTTGGGTGTTACTATCTATTTTACTTGGTGGTGCATCTTTTTCCCTACCACCAATTGCATTAGCAAGTTGACTTAATTGAGTCTCAAAATTCATACTTTAAGCAGTCATTTATTCCTTTAATTAGTCTATCTTAGCATCAAACTTTGCATCCATTTTCTCAAACCTATCATGTGTGGCATTCATGAACTTTTCCAAGGTTGACTTAAGTGGAGACTTAGATTCTTATAGGTAAAAAGTTTGTTGGGCTATTTGGTTAGGGGGTTGGTGTGGTTGTCTTTGATTTGAATTCCCTCATTGCTTATTAGGTCCAGCCCTTTGATTATTGCTATTTTCCTATGAAAGGTTTGATATGATTTCTCTATCCTAGGTTATAGGTATTAGAAAAAGGGTTATTTTATTATCTAGGAAGGTTGTTTACATAGTTTTCTTGCTCATACCCAAGACAATATATAGTAAAATTCCCTCCTCCACATGTCTCACAAACCATAACTACTTATGGATTAAAAATTAAGCTCATATTCTTTAAAGTCTTTACTATTGCATCTACCTTGAAATATAGTAAGGAAAGTTTGTCTACTTCATGAACTCCAGTTATCCTCTTTGAAGGACCTCTTTCACTATATCAATGGTAATTATTTACTATAATCTCTTTTAATAACTCAATTCTCTCTCTCTCTCTCTCTCTCTCTCTCTCTCTCTCTCTCTCTCTCTTCCATGAATGCACCACCAGCTGTTACATTTACTGTACTCTAAATGTGTGGTGTCAACCCATTTTAGAATGATTGCATTATAAGCCACTTTAGAATTACACGATAGGGACTCCTTCTTTATAAATCCTTAAATCGCTCTTATGATTCATAAAGAGACTCTCCATCATATAAAGTAAACTCGATGATGTCATTCCTAATCTTTTTCATCTTTACAAGATTAAAATATTTGGCCAAGAATTCCGTTATCAAACCATCCCATGAAGTAATGGATCCTAGAGCTTAAGATTGTAACCACATCTTGGCTTTATCCCTCAGTGAGAAACGAAAAAGTCACAATCTAATTGCATCATCTTAAACAAAGTTCATCTTTATTGTATCACAATCTCTTGGGAATTCTCTAAATGTGTATTGGCATCTTTAGTCAGACCTCCCCTAAACTATGACTGTTGCACTATCTGAATAAGGGTTAGTTTTAACTCAAAGTTGCTAGCAGCAATAACCAACCTATTAATTTTAGATATGTTTGCTACGTTTAGCTTGGTATAATCCTACAAAGTCTTTTATTCCTCCATCTCTTCTATATCATCCCTTTGATCATTGTTCTCCTCAGCTAAATTATTTGGATCAATAGGGACTTCCTGATTTGCTTCCTCCAGTTCCATATTCTTTAAATTTTCTTCTCTTCTTATCCTCTCCTTGCTTTCCTTATTTATCTTTTTGCACATACTCTAAATTTTAGGTTGTATTCTAACAGTTGTATGTTTTTATGACTTCTTATATGCAAGTAACACAACTGCACAAAAAGTATCAAAGCACAAAATTTAAAATAAAATAAAAATTATATAAATTAATAGAGTATATCAATCATGTTGATATTAACACAATTTCAATTCCTTGAGAACTGCGCTAAAAAATTGTTAGACAAATACTATAAGTGCATAGATCATTTCCTAAGTAATATAGTGTAACTGAGTGTCGATCCCTCAAGGAAGGGGTGAAAAGTTCTAACTTAATTGATTCTAACTATTTTTTTTACCATTGAAATAAAATGACACTTAAATTAAAATCAATAGTGACATAAATTGTAAACATAAAATGCAATGATTATGAGAACCTAAGATTTGGATTTCATTGGCTAGCTACCTATAGTTATCACTTAATAGAAAATTAGAAGGCTTGGTTTTCTAAGCTTAACATAACCCTCTCTCAAGGTGAAATGTTAACATTCAAATTGGTCATAATTCTACTTGATAGTATAGTCAAGCCACTAAGAGGAGGGTGAATTAGACGACTCTAAAATTTTTCTTTTCTTTTTTCCATTTTTAATCTTTTATTTTAAGTAATGAGATGTATATAAAATAGTTTAGCTTTGATAAACATGAAATGTTCACCCCTAGATCTAGCTCTGTATAACTAGATTCAACTACGTCTAATGAATAATCGAAACTGACTATACTACTACCTAACTATGCTTAGAAGCACTTTAAAGACATCATCATCAGTCTATTAGGTAAGCTATTAGAAGCACACATAGATAATCATTTCAACTTAATGCTTCCTAAGTGTGAATAAAGTATTTGATACTCAAAAGCCGTTAAATGCAAAGGTTGTTGTAAGATACACTATTAGATGAGAGAAAACATAATGAGAAATAGCAACAATAGAGCACATAAGGCACAACAATTTTATCATGGTTTGGTACTAAGACCTACATCCATTCCTTAAGGATCATACCTTAAGATTTTCACTAAGTACCTCTATTTAAATAAACTCTTTTATAGCACTTAGATGCTAACCCATATAAGGATCCATTCCTCACCTAATCCCTTAGACCTTCATTAGGCATCTAAACAACCTCTCACCTATATCAGGGATAGATGACCCTCATAATCTATTCTTAGGGGCAGCTGTGACTCCCTTTGACTCAATCTTTAGGCGCACAAGCCACTAAAAGGAGAACATGATTACAAGATTAAAGATTTATAAAATAAAAGTGAATTACAAACTCCTATATGGATAAACTTTAAATGCCTAAGGAATTCGTATAAGAAGAGAAGTTTTGCTTTGATTTCAAATTAAAGATCACATACTAAGTAGTTAAAAGAATTTGAGATGAGTTAATGTATGAAAAATTCTTTTCAATGATGATTGAGAAGTAAATGCTCAAGAGACAAAGAGAATTTATAAGAATAAATACATCTCTTGAATTTTCACATTTAAAGTGTTTCTTATCAAAACTTCAAATGCTTGAACCAACCTTCATTATTGGAAAATGTTAGGTATTTATAGAGATTGAAGATGAAGGTGATTTTTTGGGAGGAAAATTCAAAATTCAAAACCAAAAGAGCTTTAAAAAGTTATTTATCTCATAACAACTCTTTTTCTCATAGTATCGTGTCATTCTACTTCTGAGTGATGTTAGACAGACAGGTATCTTGTCATATGAACAATGTCAAAATAAAAATAAACCCTAAATGCTCCTGACACTTTACCGTTTGAACTAATACATAGAAGAGTGTTATGATTTTTTTTGTTATCAGATGCATGTGGACACATTTGTTTTGCTTCTAAAAGATTATTTTTGTCCTAAGGGTATTTTTATGAAATGCAATAAATCAGGTGAAAAATAAAGAGCAAGTCAAAAGGTGATCCATTTAACAATAAGTCCAAATAAAAATTCCTAAAATCTAAGCTACCTAAATCTAAACAAGTCTTTACTTTTGAACCTTCTTCAAGTAGCATTAGATGTACTAGCTTCTGGACAGCATTAGGTGGCACCGTATCTAATGAGCATCTGTAACACTTCAAAACACACAACATGTCTAAAGTAAACTAGTTTTGTTATCATCAAAATAAGATTGCTAAACCACGTAGTCTAATAATCTCCCCCTTTTTTATGATGACATATCTCATGCAATTTTATACACAAAGGATTAGAATCAGAGGCAAATAAATTGATAAGCAATAATGATAGCTCCCCATAGAACTAATCATCATACTTTAAAGAAGATAGGTAGGAATGCACTCAAACATATCATAGGAAATATAATTCATTCATTATAAACTTCCTAAAAATATGCAAATAAGCCCATTATAGCTCCCCATGAGTCTATGCATATATTGCCTAAAAGTTCATATTAGTCATAAAAAATAAACAAGTCCTACACAACTATTGGTCAAGTAAACACAACAAAGGTTTCTCTTCCCTTTTTTTATCAATAGTAAAGGGGAAAAAGAAACAATATTCCACAATTACTAACCATAAAATAAAAGGCATTGTTTAGAAAATGAAAGTAGTAAATAAAGAAAGACAACTTTAAAAGTAAAGGCTTCTAATTAACCCTTGATCTTTAGGCTTGATTCACTGGTCTTTTTCTTCTCTGGATCTTTAGTGGCAATGGTAGTCTATGTGGCGACTGGGGACTTGCCTCTAGGTTTCAAATCCTTCACATCTGCTGCCATATTAGCCATGTATTTCCAGATATTCACCTAGCTTATCTTGGTAGCTAGGAGCACAGTTACCATCTTTTCCTTTATACTTGTCTGGGTAGCTAAGAGCACAACCATCATTTCCACAAAATTCATAGAAGCATCCTTTTCCTTTTTTATTTCATTCTTTCTTAGGCTCAACCTCTGATGAATTGTCATAGTGCCTTATAATTTCATCAGAAGGCTCATCTTCCTCAACCTCGACTAAATGAATAGAGTCATCCTTATCATCTTTCACCAAAGAACCTCTCAGGTTCTGAATATCCATTAGATCAGCATAAACATTTTCATTCAAATCTATTAAAAGGTTAGCATTAGTCTCTCCTAACCTACTAAACTCAGCCTACTTAGTAACCTCCTTCACTTCTACAAACTCTTCCTCAACAGCTTCTTTCAATGGTTCCATAGGGATTTTCCCATCATCCTCAGAATCACTCAGTACCTTCTTGATAACATACTTTCCTTTCTGAGGACCCTATCTGTCCTTCAATGGATTTTCCTTATCACCCTCAACTATAACCTTTTCCTCAGTCTCCTTTGATGAACTCCCCCTATATTTAATATACCTCATGGTAGTCTTCCCTAAATAATCAAATTGTCTGATTGAAGAGGAATTCTCTAAATCTATCTTATTATGGGTGAAAATTTTGGTCAATGGGATAACATAGGGCTTTTTTCCAGTTCCCTTCATACTAGCCATGGTTTTCAATATATAATATGGCAGATTAAATTTTTTCTTTTTCATTATGTGCCATATAATGCAAGCTTCACCATTGGTCACATAATCATAACTACTCCTATTGGGATAGATAATGTGACAAATGATTTTATGCACCATTTGACCATGCAATTCATAATCAGTTGAGTTTGTGTTTTGATTACTTGTAGTGCCCATTGCTTATCCAAAAACTCCTTTTTGTTGTAATTTTTTATTGACTCAGAATCACCCCACATATTTGTTCCATGATCAGGAATCTTTAGAATTTTTGCCAGTAGCTCCATCATGATAATCTTCATCTAACCCTAATAGATGTATTTATCATAGTATCGAACTTCTTTGTGATGGAGGAATAAAACTCCTTCATATCTTACTCATAAAATGGCAGTACTATGAAGACGAATAGAACCCAATTTTGAAAGGTAAACCATTCCTTAAACTTATAATTGCTTGCTCCAAAGACCTTTTAGTCTACAACATGAGGGAAGATTAAGGCAGATTTAGTGGAATCCTCTGAGATCGACTGTCCTACTGATAACTATTTGGTCTTTCATTTTTTAATAGGTGGTGAAGAGGTTTAGGGTTTTAGTTTGGCCATAGTGAATTCTAGGGTTTGAGAGATGTAAAAGCAAAAAGAGAGAGTGTTTGGCTTTCTATTTTGTAAGTATTTAGGCATTTAAAGTGATTAATTCCTTGTACCAAGTTTTGAAATCAAATAAGTGGAGAAGGTTTTTAGCTCAGTAACAGACTCAGAGATCGATGGTCCTAGTGATAATTGTTTGGTCTTTCATTTCTAAGTAGGTGGTGAAGAGGTTGAGGGTTTTAGTTTGGCCATAGTGAATTCTAGTGTTTAAGAGATTTGAAAGTAGAAAGAGAAAGTGTTTGGCTTTCTGTTTGGTAAGTATTTAGGCATTTAAAGTGATTAATACCATAGACCAAGTTTTGAAATCAAACAAGGAAGTGGTGAAGGTTTTTAGCTTGGTAACCGCTTCAATTAATAACCAGCCACTCTCACTATTTTTTAAGGAAGACAGAGAAATGGAGAGAGAAAGAGATAGAGACATACACATTTTTAAACAGTCTTATCATTTCATCAGAAATATATTATTTTGTTATTATTATTATTTAAACATTTTACTTTTATTCATTTTGTATACTTTTTCTACTTGAGTTATCTTTTATACACTCAACCAAAAAGTATGACACGATATTACACATAAATTATATTTTCCACACATTGGTCAATGTGCAAATCAAATCATTCCATTGCTTTTTTACTTTTCAATGTCAGACCATCAAATCATATATCATATATATCAAACAATGGATACTTTATTAGACATAGAGTCATCTAATATTCAGTAAAGGGGGATTCACTAACTTAGATGAAACCACTTCTAATTCTTATTTCTAGATAGGAATGCACCTAATCATGCTTATTATGAACATAAATAATAAAGCTAGGTTAAGGTACCCATACTAAGTAATCTTATAATACCATAGTATTGCTCTTCAGGTAGTGGCTTAGTGAAGATGTCAGCTGGCTGTTGATTAGATGGAACAAACTCATTTTGGATGTCTCCCTTCTAGACATGATCTTGAATAAAGTAGTGACAGACCTTAATGTGCTTGGTTCTTGAGTGTTAAACTAGATTCTTGGATAGATTAATTACATTTGTACTGTCATATCTAATGGGAATTTCTTTAAAATACATGCCATAATCATCTGGTTGCCTGTTTATCTAAAGAATATGACCTACACACTATCCAACTACAGCATACTCAACTTTAGTAATAGATAAGGCCACTTATATTTATTTCTTGTTAAACTAGGAGATAAAGAAATTTCCCAAGAATTTTTAGGTTCCTGAAGTACTTTTTCTATCAATCCCGCTACCTGCATAATCAATATCACTATATCCAATGAGCTCAAGGTTATTACACTTAGGATACTATAGGCCTAATTCAGTTATTCCACTAAGGTATTTGAAAATATGCTTAACAACAACTAAATGTGACTACTTCAAATCTACTTGAAATCTGGCACATGAGTAGACACTGAAGTGGATCTTAAGCCTAGAAGCTGTTAGATATAAAACAGATCTAATCTGATCCCTGTATAGCATGATTTCCATTGATTTCCCAGATTCATCCTTCTCCATTTTAATTGAAGGGCCCATAAGTGTACTAATACTCTTTAGGTCTTTCATTCTGAATCTTTTAATTAGGTCCTTGATTTATTTAGATTGGCAAATGAATATACCTTTAGATGTCCGCTTTATTTGCAATCCAAGGAAGAAATTATGCTCACCCATTAGGTTCATCTCAAACTCATTTTTCATATCTTTAGAGAACTACTCACATAATAATTTATTCGTAGATCCAAACATAATATCATCAACATAAATTTGTATAGTGAACATATCATGATTATGAATTTTGATTAAAAGACTATAGTCAATTTTTCCACTAGAAAATCCTTTTTGGATGAGGAACTTGCTCAGGCATTCATACCATGCCCTAGGAGCATGCTTTAATCCATAAAGTGCTTTTGTTAGTTTATAAACTTGGTAAGGCTTGTAAAAATTTTCAAAACTAAGAGGTTTTTTAACATAAACCTTTTTATTTAAATAGCCATATAGAAAAGCACTTTTAACATCCATTTGGTAGAGAGTAAAATTTTAAAGCATACAACAACACATAGAAGCCCGACTGCTTCTAATCTAGCAACAAGTGTAAATGTTTCTTTGAAATTTATACCTTCATGTTGATTATACCCTTGTGCAACTAACCTTGTTTTATTCCTGGTTACAGATCCATGCTCATTTAACTTGTTTTTATTGACCCATGTAGTTCTGATGACTGAGTGATGTTTAGGCCTTAGTACCAACTTTCACACTCTATTCCTTTCTAATTGATTCAACTATTCTTGGATTGCTTCAATCCAATTTTCATCATTTTGAGCCTCTTCACAAGTTTTAGGTTCAATTTGTGAAACAAATGCCGAATCACCATAGACTTCCTTGTAGTATGATCTAGTTATCCTTCATTATGAAGGACTTCTAAGGATGTTCTCTTTTGGATGATCTCTATGATATATCCAATCCTTTGGAATATCAAAAGCCCAACTATCATTATTAGTGATTATATCCAATTCCATCTCATCATTAGCTTTAAAGTTTTTATCATTGTTAGGAACATGCTCCTTTTCTTCATCAGGTGCAGACTCTTCTGGCTTCTAGGCATCATCATCTTTGTCCTCATCTAAATTGACTTCTTTATTAGATGCATTGCCATTTGTTTCAGCATCTTTGCTTTTACTTTCATCACAGCAGTTAGATTCATAAAAAATAACATACATTAACTCTTCCCTAACTAGAGTCTTTTATTGAAGACTTTATATACTTTGCTAGAAGTGGAATAGGAAAAAAAATACGTTCATCATATTTGGCATCAATTTTCCTAATGTGATCTTTCTTGTTATTTAAAATGAAGCATTTATATCCAAATGCATGAAAGTAATGATAAATTGAGCTTCTTACCCTTTCAGAGCTTATAGGGTGCTTTTCTAATTGTGGCCTTATGAGAACTTGATTAAGAATATAACATGTAGTATTAGTTTCCTCTACCCATAGATATTTTTCCAGACTTCTTTCATTAATCATGGTTCTGGCCATCTCTTCCAAAGTTTTGTTCTTTCTTTCAACTACACAATTTTGGTGTGGGGTTCTAGGAGTAGAGAAATTATGGTCAATACCATGTTCTTTGAAATATGAATCAAATAATTCATTCTCAAACTCCCAATCATGGTAAATTCTAATGGAAGTGATTGTATAACCCTTTTCATTTTTAACTTTCTTACAAAAATGAATGCATGATGTGTATGTGTAAGATTTAGATGCAAGAAATAGAACCTATGTGAGCCTAGAGTAATCATCAACAATGAAAAATGCATATTTCTATCCACTCATACTACTAGATGAGATGGGGTTAAATAAATCACAATGCAACAATTCTAATGGTCTTTGTGTGGAAATAGCAAATTTAGATTTGAATGAAGACCTTACTTGCTTACCCTTCTGACATGCACTGTAAAATGATCTTTTTTAAATTTCAATTTAGGCAAGCCAGCAATAAATTCTTTCTTACTCAATTTGGATATCTGATACATGTTAATGTGTCCTAACCTTCTGTGCCACTACCAACTATTATCTTCTATTGTGATCATACAATCTTCATTAACTTGCTTAGTATTTAAATCAACTATATATACCTTACCAACACAGAGTCCAATGAATATTTTACTGCCATCTATAGTTGATTGCACTTCCACATAGTTGGCTTCAAAGATAACTCTCCTCTTTTTGTCACAAAGCTGACTAACACTCAATAAATTATACATTAGGCCATTGACTAGTGAAACACTGGATATGGGAGGCTTAGATTTGATTTTTCTTCTTCTAATGATTTTTCCTTTGCTCTTAGCACTATATTTCACACAGCATTTACTGGATCTATTTAGCTTGGAGAACTTAGATGCATCCCCTATCTTGGGTTTTGAGCAACCTCTTTCAAAATGCTAGTCATCTGATATCTTCCTGTTGCTCAAACATTCCTGTATCTAATCATTCAGATGTAGGTACCCAACAAGTGTTAGGTCCTGAAGGGTTAGAAGTTGTGGTTCCATTTGGAACCCATATTAGTTTTGGATGTAATCTATAATAGGCTTTTATACTATAAACAATTTCATGAATGTGTGATTCATTATTATAGATTCTCATATGGTTCATATCCTTTTCAGTTCCAGATGTGGATGCAACCTTGACAAGTATGCATCTAATTTTGAAAAATGTTCTTTGTTTGCTTTATTTAAGATTAGATCCTATTCCTCACAAATTTTGAGGATTTCTCTTTCTCCTTTGTATTTTCTCATCAGACAAGTATCATATCTAAGCATTTCTCTTAACATGCTATTTTCATTCATTAATTTCATGCTTTAATCAATCAAACAACTATTTTAGTTAAGAGAGCAAGACAAGTCATTTTTTAATCTTTCGTGACTTCCAAGAAGAAATTCATTTTTTCATGAAATCTATATGCATGGATAAATTTAATTCAAGAATTATAGATTTCTACACATCTAATAAAGTAACCTTAGTTTTCATGAATCTATGTGTCTTTTTCAATTTTTCATATTCATCAAATAATTCATTGAAGACACTTTCAACATCATTTTCAGATTCTGAGTTAGATGTACTTACTTCTGATGACTCACAATCAGCTTCTAACTTCTTAGCTTCAGGCTCTATTGAATTTATCATTAGACACAGGCTGGCATGTTCTTCTTTATCTAACTTGTCATTTGATGTTTCAGATGCAACGCTCTCACTCTAAGACACCAATGCTTTCTTTTCTTTCTTTATCATTTTCTTAAGCTTTGGAGAGTTAGGCATGATGTGTCCTGGCCTGTTGCATTAAAAATAAACCACATTTAAACTTTTCTTTTTGAAGTCTAATTTGCCTTTAGACTTTTCAAAGCTCTTCTTCCACCTTTCTGTTAGGGTTGTATGCCTTAGAGCTTGTACATTATGTATATATTTGTAATCTTAATCCATCATTGGCATTTAATATATATGTTTTCATTTAAATGATTGCCTTCATTTTAATGTTTAACATGTATATTTTCCATATGTACTGTGTAAGATAATCTATTCTCAAAGAGTTTGGGAATATGGTGATAGATTCTTTTTGTCATAGACTTTAAAGTAAGTTCACAGTCATAGGATTTTTGGTAGGAATGTCATTAATCCGAAGAGATCATCACCTCTGTTGTCATCCATGACAAGTATGAGATACTTGTTGGTATAGAGGTAGTGAGTCTTATAATATAGACATGTGATGTCGTGACAACATGTGGATACTCATAAGATGAGTAAGTTGAACAGTGACATTAGATGACCGGAACATAGGTTTTATCCACTAGTCAATGCCTGATCATCTAGATCATAATTATGCATATAATTCTTAGACTTGAGGTGGCATGTTATCTAACATATTGATGGCTATGGTTTGTTACTGCTTACATACCGATGTTATCTATGTATTGGTATATGGTATGTGGTGGCCATAATCAGTAATATGTTGAGATAAGTGATCTCCAAAAAAGGATTCATTAACTTGGGTAAACAAGGAATGAATCTTATGACTTCTAGATCCTTGGCCAAGGTAGTAAAGATTCAGTAGAAAGAGTTTTTAGTAAGAATCGATTTATTGAGAATTAGAATGGATATAAGTCATATGATCTAGCACATAGGGTTTGACTATTGCATGACCCTAGCAAAGTTCGAGAATCTATAATGAAGGGATTCAAGTACACGGTAATTATGATCAAGAGGTCCATATAATGTCAAGGATTCAATTTCCAACATTCATTTCTAATTTGGTAGTCACGATATGTTATGCTAGATGTAACTCATGACTTATGAAACTAAGTATGGATTGTGGATTACATTCTTGGTAGGAGGAAAAGAGTTTTTCTTATCCCATTGGTAATTAAAACATAACCTAATTAGTCACACACTATAAAGTCATTCTCTTGGCTTAGAATTAAATCATATTGATAATTAATTAAAGAGTTTAATTAATTATTAATAATGATTGAATTAGACTTGTATTTAAATTTACAAAGATGCTAGCATGTCTTGAAATCTAATTTATTAAGGGATTTATTCAATTATGTCATAATTTGTATGAGATATAAATGGGTATGACTAAATTGATATGGATGAAGGTTAATAATAATTAATCTACTTGAGATGTTATTAATCATTGGCCAATGTGATTCCTACTAATTATTTGTGTTAACCAAGTTGATTGATAGACTAATTGACTAGTCAATTATGTTAACCAAGTTGATTGATTGACTAATTGACTAGTCAATTGGAAACTAACACAAGCAACCCTTCTTTCCATTAACTCTTCCTTAATTTAAGGAAGATTAGTTGGAAAAGGTAAGGGTATAAATAGTTGGTCTCATCAACTTTTTGGCCTAAGAGATAAAAATTGATCATTATTCACCTTCTTCTCCATCATGCTAGAGAGAGAAGCTCTCTAAGCATTAGAGAGAGAGAAGATTGAAAAACACCACACCATAAGAGAGATTTGAGTTTGTTCTTGAAAAAGAGTTCTTCAAATACAAACTCTCCTTCTAAACCTTTGTGAAAGGAGTGTGTGGAGTGATCAAAAGGTCTAAAGTAAATCCCCATTCTCAAGGTATCAACTAAAGGAGTAAGAACCACATTTGGGTAACCAAGAGAGAAGGGTTGAAGCTTCTTGGAAGAGGCAAGGAGATACAAGTATTTAGGAAACCTTTGGTGTATATCAAGCTAGAGGCTTCGCACTTGAGGAGCTAAACAAAGGAGGGATTTAAGGTAATCGGTACTTTTAACACTTTCCTAAGTTTTAATTGTGTTTTTTAACAATAATTGTCTAAAAAATCCTTGATTGAGATTATGGGTCCAAACCTAGATTTAGATGTTCATTAAAGAGTTTAATGAACAACTAAACCATCATACTAAAAGAGTTTTGCAATGGAAACTTGTTTTATAAAATTTTTGAAAACTAAAAAATGAGTCATGTCAGATTTTTCATTTTTGCTTCCGTTGCGCGACTCGTAATATTTCCTTCACTTTCTTCATGAATCCTCTCACTTTTCTAGCGAGGGTTGCTATTTTAATATCATCCAATAAGTCTGACTCATTAGCTACAGTAAAAGCTATCCCTTTGTTCTTTTTTTCTTCTACTACTTATAATTCCCATTTTTCAAGTGTCATTTCATAGGTGATCAAGGATCTAATAAGCTCATCCATTGATATGGCTTCTTTACTCATTGGAATTTTCACCATAAAACTCACAGTCTTTGGTAGAGATCTAAGGATCATTTTGCTCTGTTTCCTTCCAAAAATTTCTTCACCAAGTGAACGTAACTAATTTACAATATTAGTGAATCCAACATTCATTTCAGTGACAGTCACACCTGGTTTCATATCAAACATCTCATACTCTTTCATAAGAAAGTTCATTTTTGCTTCTTTTACCAGATTTGTGCCTTCATAAGTATTCTTAATTTTACCCCAAATTGCCTTAGCAGTCTTACAACTTGAAACTAAGTTGAATTCCGAAGGCGCTAAGGCATAATGTAGAATATTCATTACCCTAGTATTCTGAGCCACCATACCCAGTCTGCATCTGTATATTTAGCTTCAGCTTTAGGCACTTCTATGCCATCTCTTTCTATCATGGGAACTTTAAGACCTCTTAGGATGATAGTCTAGTATATGATGTCAGTGGCTTGAATTAAGTAAATCATTTTGTTCTTCCAATACGATAATGAGTTGTATTGAATAGTAGAGGTCTATTCACTAATTGTCCTTCAGGCAGTAGTGGATGATCATGCACCTGACTAGTAATGTTGGATCTTTTCTTTGCAAGCTATTAGTCTTGATCCGTAGTAGAGACCTGCTCTGATACCATCAGAAGTCTAAAAGAGGGGTGAATGAGATGACCCCAAAAATTTTATTTTCTTTTTCAACTTCTAATGTTTTCTTTTAAGTAATGAGATGTATGAAAAATAGTTTAACTTTGATAAACATGAAATGATCACTCCTAGATTCAATTCTGCATAATTAGATTCAAATGGGTCTAATGTATAATTGAAATTGACTGCACTGCTATCTAACTGTACTTAGAAGCACTTTGAAGATATCATCAGAAGTATGCCAACTATGTTATTTGAA
Source organism: Codiaeum variegatum (assembly GCA_948294925.1). Lineage (NCBI taxonomy): Eukaryota > Viridiplantae > Streptophyta > Magnoliopsida > Malpighiales > Euphorbiaceae > Codiaeum > Codiaeum variegatum. The sequence goes on along the minus strand of CAOJBK016258512.1, from coordinate 6,865 downwards.
GCATAACTTGATGCGTAAAAGCAGATGGATGCAAAGGTTGCTATAAGATACATTGTTAGATGAGAGAGAACATAATGAGAAATAGCAATAATAGAGCACAAGAGGCACAATAATTTTATCCTGGTTTGGTACTAAGATCTACATCCAGTCCTTAAGGATCATACCTTAAGATTTCTATTAAGCACCTCTATTTCAATAGGTTAGAGAAAACCCCTTTCATAACACTTAGATGCTATCCCAGATAAGGATCCATTCCTCACCTAATCCTTTAGATCTTCATTAGGCATCTGAACAATCTCTCACCTATACTAGAAATAGATGATCCTAACAGTTTATTCTTAGGGGTCGTTATGACTCCCCCAGACTCAACCTTTATATGCACATGCCACTAAAGAGAGAGCATGATTAGAAGATTGAATATTTACAAAATAAAAGTGAAACTTATAAACTTCTATATGGATAAACTTTAAATGCTTAAGGAATTTATATGAGAAAAGAATTTTTATTTTGATCTCAAATTAAAGATCACGTACAAAGTAATTAAAAGAATTTAAGATGAGTTAATGAATGAAACATTCTTTTTAATGATGATTGAGAAGTAAATGCTCAAGAGACAAAGAGAATTTAAAAGAATAAATGCATCTCTTAACTTTTTAGATTTAACGTGTTTCTTCTCAAAACATCAAATGCATGAACCAACCTTTATTAATGGAAAATGTTAGGTATTTATAGAGATTTAAGATGAAGGTGAGTTTTTGGAGGGAAAATTTGAAATTTAGAAATAAAAGAGCTTTTAAAAGTTGTTTATCTCATAACAGCTCTTTTTCTTAAAGTACTGTGTCTGTCTGCTTTTGATGTGATGTCAGACAGATAGGTTACCGAAAGGATGTCTTGTCAAATGAACAGTGTCAAAATGGAAATAAACCTTAAATGCTCTTAACACTTTACCATTTGAACCAATACATAGAAGAATGTTATAAAAGATTATTTTATGTTATTAGATGCATGTTGACACATTTGTTTTGCTTCTAAAAGATTATTTTTGTCCAAAGGGAATTTTCATGAAATGCAGTAGATCACATGAAAAATAATGAGCAAGTCAAAAGGTGATCCATTTAACAAAATATCTAAATAAAAATTCTTAAAATATAAGGTACCTAAATCTGAACAAGTCTTTACTTTTGAACCTTCTTCAAGTAGCATTAGATGAACTGGCTTCCAGATAGCATTAAGTGATACCGCATCTAATGAGCATCTGCAACACTTCAAAACACACTAAATGTCTAAAGTAAAGTAGTTTTGTTATCATCAAAATAAGATTGTTAAACTAGTTAGTCTAACACTACTCTTATGATATTAGGAAAACATGTTGAATTCATTAAGTTCTTTAAAATTGGTTTTCATGCCTCATAGATGTATACTTATAACTAAGTGATACTAAACTCATTTCAATTCATTCATAGTTCTAAAATCAAATCGTTGCTCTTGCTTATAAATTCAATCTCTCAAATCAAGGATTAACTGGCTAAAAAAATCCAAACATTAAGTTCTATATCAATCAATACAATTCAGATGTAAAAGTAACAACACATATTTTGGCCAAAAAAAAAGTAAGACATACAATTATCACACCACATAGGTAAGCTAACCAACTAAATCTTAGACCTTAGATTTGAGATTTATCTACTCATATTAAAATTAATCAAATCAAAATCCAATCTAACAAATATTCCAAACATAATAATAAATGAAACAAATTGCATAAAATAATTAAAATAAAATGAAACAAGATTAAAGTTTAAAGAACAAAAACTCTTGAAAAGTTTTAGATTGAAGAAAGCTAATGATTTCCACTAAAAGACTTGATGAAAATTGAACCTAGAAACTTTTAATAACTAATCTTCCAAGAATCTCAAAAAGAAAACACAAAATTTAAAAAAAAAAAATTGTTCTTGAATAAAGAATGAAAGAATCTCAATAATTGTGGAATGAAGGCAAGAATTGATGTGTAAATGATGACCATCGAGGCTCCCCTCTTTTCCTTACTTATAGGTTTCTTTTAATAATTTTCCCTTGCCCAAAGTACCTCTCCAAAGCTGACAAATTGAGAAATAGCTTGTAAATTTGTACAACTCATGTGCAATTATGCACAACCTGTGTAGAATTTATAGCATACAAGTGCAGAGCTTCTATGCCAATTTGGATAGGTTCAAATTCCTAGACATTACTCATGCAGACTTTCTAGCATGCCGGTGCACATCTGCAAACTCTCTTTTCCATTCATTTTCGCCTTAAAAAAACTTCAAACTTCAACTCCATGATCCAAGTTTAATCAACCAATCTTTAAACACCAATCTTTTATAATTTAATCAAAAAATACTAACAAAATATTATAAAACACTAAAAGAAAACATAAGATTGAACAAAAGAAATAGCTAAAATAATTAAAACAACTTGGTATTAATCTTTAACATTTAGTGGATTTTTTCCATAAATTGCACAAGAAAATTTATTGAAATTTAAGTAAATCACACACCAATGTGAAAAACCTTTCCATCACTAATGCATATGTATTGTTATAAAGGAGATTCATTCTCTATCTTGCTCTCTTACATAATCTCAAATACCATTGGGATCCATTAAATAACAGGGGATAAAGGGCAATGTTTCATTAATCATTAAGCTAACTTAACCCTCAGTAACTATAATATAAAGACTTTTTCCTCCTCTATACAAAGGTATTGCTACTCCAACTAAAACAAAAACTATTATTTATAAATATATATATTTTCTTAAAGCTTTTGTAACCTCAACAAACTCCTTTCAAACCCTTTATCCCTTGCACTATATTGAACGTCAATGGATCTTCATAGGCACCCTACTTATCTCCTCTCTAACCTCTTCTCTACTTTTGTAGGTCCAATACTCAAGATCTATTTATTGTAGTTTGAAAGCCAAGTCCTTATATCTTTAAGTCTAAGGCCTATCAATCCAGTAACTCAAATAAAAACCAATCAATCTTTAATTTAAAATTAGTAAATATAAGATATAAATATAACTTTTTTTATATTAAAAATGATCATCATAACAAACAAAAATCAAAAGAACTAATTAAATCATAACCGCAACAACATGTTTTTACATTGAAATTATTACAAAAAATACACTGTAATTAGTTATAATTATAGGGAAAAATTAATTCAAAACTATAAAAAATGAAATTATAAACCAATTACATAAATAAAAATTACAATCTAATAATCAAATACAAAAATTACATTAAGCTACATAAACTGAAGCAAAAACTTAAATAGAAGCAGAAGGAGAAAATAGAATGTGATATAGACAAAAATAAGAACCTACAGAAATTGTTAGTTTAGAACAAGACAAAATAGAAATATATTAAAGAAAACCTAAGGCCTATTGATGCGTGCTGGTTTTGATCATGCTGTGTTTGAACTAGAATGAACTTACACAGAATAAAGGAATGGTCAGGGGTGCTGGACGTGGTGTCCAGCGATAACCCTCCAACGCTCTAGTTAGTGAAAGGTTGAATCACAAGTGCAACAGAATGTATTCAAAAGGTTTTTAGAGGATAGGATTGCATTACCTTGTTTAGGTTATGGATGTTTGTATTTATAGGGAGTGAAAACCTTGTTCAAGGGGACACGTGGCACTCTGGGGTGCATTGACAGTGTACCTTTCCATGGGGCCTGTGACACCTGTCTGCTGTTAAATCCCAAACCCCGAAGGTCACTAGTGGACAAAGCTTAGGTTGTGCTTTGGGTGGTTCGGGTTTGATCTGGACTGGATGGTATGGGTTCGAACCGAATCTAAATAGGTTGTTGGGACCGAACCAGCCCAAAGCTAGATAGTATCAATTATCCCCTCGAAGCATAGCACTTGAAGGTTTGGCAGCTCAAAAAGTGCTGAGTAAAAGTCTGAATATTTGCTGATCGGTGCTTAGGTTTCTCCGAGGGAGCGAGGGCTCACTGATGGAGTACCTTGTGATCAGGCAGAAATGTTGCTTTACTGTTTTGACTATTAGTTGTATGTCTTTCTTGCATGAGATGATTACATCTTCCCAAGTGCTTTTTGGTTAAGGCTATACCAACTTGTTTGCCATGTAGGAGTACATCTTTAAAAATGATAATGAGACGGTCAAAGGTAGCCATAATAAGCATTTAATTTCTTATATTCCTTAGATATGCCACTTGGACTTCAACTTTCCAAGTTCATAGTTGTCTATGTTCCCCATGTCCATAAATGATCTCATTTTCCCAAGCTCATAAATGCCTTGGATTTTGCCTATAAAAGGCCATTAGTTATGACTTAGTTCTCATTTCAATTCTTTACAAAGTTTGTTGTTCTTTGTCTCATTCATTCTTCTTTTCCAACTGGATGCATTACCAAGACCATCATGTCGCACATGAGAGATGCTATTCCCATGAAATCTAAGATTGGTGCTTCTCAAGGAAATGTGGATGCCTTGATGATTAGTGGTCATTCAGAGGGTCTGTTTCCATTCAAGTTGAGATTTGTGATGCCCTTTTGTGAAGAGTGTCTGGCTGGTGAACCTGGCCCTTATCAGATTGTAACATCACCTTATGTCCGCCAATTTTAGGAGTTTGTGTCCGAATTTCCCCTTTTGTCCGTCATGATTGGGAGTTCGTTGTTGAACTTCCTTTTGTGTCTGATGTTGTGGAGAGCTCATGAGTAATCTTTCTCTTGTGTCCGATATAGTTGATAATCCGTGGCCAAACTTCCCTTTGTGTCCGACATAATTGAGAGCTTGTGATCAAACTCTCCCTTGTATTCAACATTTTACTATTGTAAAGCTTGTATTTGTACGCGCGACTTCGCACTTTAGACTTTGTAGTATATATGTATGCATGTAAGAGTTTGTAAGTTATTTTTAATCAATAAAATGTATTTTACCTTTCTTCATTGCATTTGTACTTTTCTTATAAGCTTTATTTTATTGTTTCTTTGCTGGCTGAATCTTTCTTTGTCTCTTCCAATGTAAGCTTTAGACCAGACTGAGTATGCCTTTTCCACTTCCTGCCTTAGGGACTTTACTTTACACCTTTTTGTATTTTGCACTAACTTTCTTATGTTCTTGGAGGGACTTTTGGTGAATCCAGCTGGGTTCTACCATGTCCCCTTTTGAGGGTTTTTTGTTAGCTTAGGCTGGTTTTAGCTACTTTGAGTTTCATCATGCAGTTTTGCAAGTACTGGCTTGTATGAATCTTCCCTGGTAGCTGCATAAAAACAATAAGATTAAAACTTATTTTTTAAAAAAAGGGATATTAGAAAAGATTAATGTTCCTCTTTGGAGAATCTTTGCTTTGCTCCTCTTTCCTCAAAAGTGATGCATAGGCTTGCGGAGGGAGCATGGGCTCGCTGAGGGAGCATGGTCTCACTGAGAGAGCATTGACTAGACTACTTGGGCATTACACTTCTCCAGACAAGGTGGTTACGCTTCTCCAGGTACAGCGCGTTATGGCGACCTCCCCCTGCTTGCCACTTGGAAGGGTGCGTTTCGAGGTAATGATGAGCATTGAAGTCGGTTTGCCCTGGGTTCGCCACGTGTCTGCTAGTTTCCAAGGGAATTTAATGCCTTCATTTTTTCCTATAAAAGGAGCACTTGTTGTAGCAGTTCTTTACTTTCTGTAAAGTTTTTCTTGCTGTTACCCTACCAAATTTCTTACTCACCTAATTTTTGTGATCTTCTCTCACTTTAATATTTCTATTCATTCTCATTTTCAATGGCACCTCCATAGAAGCAAACCAAGAAACACTAGTTGGAAGATGTTGAGAAGGCAAAGAAGCAAACTAGGGTCGTGGATACTGCCACATACGTCAACACTACTGTTAGGCCACATATGAAGTCTATCGTGCCTGCTCAGTTTAAGTTTGGAATCTTCAAGGCTAATCTAGATGCCATGGCTGACAATATCTTTATGGAGGTGCTGCCTCTCAATGCCAGAATCTTCTCCACTACTATTGAGATTGAACTGCGTAAGAGCAACACAGAGTATGTCTGGTACTTTAACCATATGGCTATGGGCCTTCTACTTCCTCCCTCCCAATTCTTTCGCCAGTGTTTTATTTACTTCCAGATGAACCCAATGACACTGACTCAAACTCTATTCAAGACTTACATTACTTTGAAATGGTGTGTTGGGTCTTGGGAATTGGTAGACCTACACCCAAGCTTGGCGAATTGCGGTCTAGTCTTCGATTGCACTAAGATTATGGATTCATCAGTCCTTAGGGAATTGTGTGGGCACCCTTCACGTCCAAGGATGGTGCTCCGAGTCTCTAGTAAGTACTTATTTTGAAATGTATTCAACTAAGTTAGTTTTATTTTTAATACAATTGACTAACTCTGACTTGTGTTTTTTGCAGAACCTTTGGCCGATCAAAAAGAGAGGGATGTGTTAAGGGAACTGGTCCAGAGCATGGAAGCGGCTTTCCCAGAGCTAACCAGACACCATGTTGTGCCTGTGAATAACAAGATCCTGCTGCCCATACGCTGTATGGATACTGGGAAGCTTCAAAAATGGACCCTTAAGGAGAACCAGGAAGCTATGAGGATTCTCCGTTTGAATGTTGAAGTGTCTTGCTATAGGTACTTAAAGAACTTTAAAAGAGGATTCGAGCATTTGGAGCCCTCTTTCGAGCATGATCCCAATGCACAAGCAGTAGCAGGGACTAATGAAGGTGATGAGGTGGCGCGATCATCTGATGTAGGGGTACCCCTGGATTTGGAGGAATCGCCAGAGGCACCTCTGGTTCGAAAAAGGATGTCATCCTCCCTAGTTGGATCCTCTGGGGGGACCTGAACCAAAGAAGTTGAAGA
>CAOJBK016258110.1:0-10564 GCA_948294925.1 Codiaeum variegatum | reverse complement strand
TGGTTCATACATCGATGACTTCAGTAGAAGTTTTCAAAATCTAAAGTTAACGAGAAGTATTTACTTATCAATCATCACTTGAAAAGAAATTTTCATGCATTAACTCCATCTCAAATTGTTTCAACCATTTTTGTACATCATTTTTATTTGAGAACAAACTAAAAATTCTTTTCACATACAAATTCCATGAGAATTTAAGTTCATCCATATAGGAATTTTTTTTCATCTTCTTTTATAAATCTTCAAATCTGTAGTTGTAATCTCACTTTGGTGGTTGTAAAGCTTAAAAGGTTGAGTGTGGGAGAGTTACAGTTGTAATCTCATCTATCCCTGCTATAGGTGAGAGATTTATCAGATGCCTAATGAAGGTCTGAGGGGCTTCAGGTGAGAAATGTGATCCCATCAGGGTTAGCATCTAATTGTTGTAAAAGGGTTTTCTCTAGCCTATTGAATTAGAGGTGTTATAGTGAAAATCTTAAGGTGTGATCCTTAAGGGCTGGATGTAAATCTTAGTACTGAACCAGGATAAATTGTTGTGCCTCGATCGCTTTAGATTTCATTTCATGTGTTGTTATCCCTCACTCAAAATATTTTTAAAAGTTACTCTCTCACTGATTATATTGTGCATCTAAAGAATTAAATTTATAATGTCTAGGTCAACTGTGATTGCATCTAATCATTCCACTGGCAGACTGTTGATGATATCTTCAGTGTGCGTATAAGCACAGATAGATAGCAATGCAATACGCTTCAGTTTCACTTTAGACACAGTTGAGTCTAACGACTTAGATCCATATCAAACTAACCATTCCATATTTGAAATTGCTTTTCATTCATCTCATTATAAAGAAAAGAAAAAGAGAGGTAAAAAGGAAAAGGATAAATTTTTTTTTGAGTCGTCTAATTCACCCCCTCTTAGACGCTTTACTGAACTATCATAATTTTCTTTGATGTCCCAAAATTCCATAGCCTTATGAAGGTATATGAAAGCATATCCAAACCATCCATTGATTATAATTTATGCCACAAAACAAAGGTGGCCTTGTTAAGCAATGACCTTCTTAGAAAGCAGTCTTTATGTTGTTCTCCATACCTTCCATATTGACCATTAGTGTTTTAAATTATTAGATTAATTAAAAGCTTATCTCTGATGTCACTTGATTTCCCATTAATGGTTACTAAGAGGTAGGGGGTGAACTAGTAGTTAAAACCTTTTTGGAATATTTCAAAGCAAATATGAAATCCCTAACTCAAAAATAAATTTTGATACTTGAAAGCTAAGAAATAAAACTATTTTTGATGCTATAGTAAAGTATGGCTTACAAATGAGTTAAGAAACAAGTAGATCAAATAAGGAATATAGTCTACTATGACAAACAAGCAAATATAAAGAGATAGGGATGGAGATTTCTAATGATTTTATATTGGTTCGGAGTCTTGGCTTTCTTCTACATCCACTTTCTCAATTCTATTTGAATTGAGGTTCTACTATCTTCCAATCGAAGCTCCAAACTTCTAGTTGCATGAGATTCTGCCCCTACAATTTCTTCCAGGTTACAACCTAAAAAAAACCAACCAATTATGGTTTACAAGAGTGAGAAAACAAGTCCAAATGACTTGGTACAATGAGATTAGCAAGCTTGAAAAATTGGCTTAAGAGTATTTAGCTTAGGATTTTCATGAACAAGCATATAAAACAGAAAGGTTGGTTTTTGAAAACAAAGTATAATGAGAAAAAGTGAACTTTAAAGCTTTGATCTTGATTGAAATGACGTATCTTTGTTTCTCTAGGTTCTTCTTCACTTATGAGATGATCTTTTATTTATATGTTCAAGTAGAAGTGTTCGTTTTACTAAAAAATTATTTAAAATAGAATGTTGTCACCCTCCAAAGAATATAAATTTTGACAGCTCGAGCTTCCATACAACATCTTGGAGTCTCTCTCTCTCTCTCTCGGTGTCTTAAAATTGGTGAATTTAAATTTGAATGCATATGCCATTCTATGCAGTGTCTTGGAGTTCTGCTAAAATTTTCACATGAAGTCTTGGGATTAAGCCTAAAATCTTCAAACCTCTCTGGACAACTACACGGCGTCTTAGCCTATTTCCACACAACATCTTAAATTTCTTACTTATTTTTCACATGACATCTTATACTCACCATACTTTGTTAGAGATATAACATATACATCATAACAACATAATATGTTCATTATACATCCACTATAATCTTATTTAACAACAATTATAACTTAAACTAAATATTGGTTTTGATATCATTAACAGTTTGTATGAAGTCGATTACTGTTAAAGAACTGAAAAATCTATCTAATAGCCTCAACAATCAGAGTTTCAAGTTTAATGGGCATTTATAAATGCTTAATTGTCATTAAAAGTTCTAAAATTTAGCCTAATATCTCTAACATTCAAAGTTTAAGTATTAAAGGCTATTTACCAAAGCTTAACCTTTATTTAGCTTTAGTCAATAGTGTCTTAACAACCATGTACTAAAGGTTAACCCCATTTAGTAACTTGCATTTAAAAAAGTTTTATAGCCATTAGAATAAGTACAAAAAGCAAAAATCATTTGGACAAAGTGCCCAACAGACATATTCTTGACATATATAAATACTAGAGTGATTAGAAAGATTAAAAGGTTTTGCCATGTGAAAAACAAATTATTTCAAGTACTATTCAATTGAAAATTCATCAAATTCTATTTTTGAATACCAAACTTATTTTTTGAATTTTTTGTGTATTTTTTCACCCAAGTTAGAAGCATTTCATTGTAATATTTTTTTTAGCTATTTGTCAAGTCTTATGAGACTCTAAACTCAATAATTGTTTTGTAAGAAGAGTTGAGTGAAATCACAAATAATTATTGTATTAGAAAAAATTATGAGACACTATTATTTTGGGTGAAATCTTAAAGAATTTAAGTTTTAAAGACTTAGTTGGATTAATGGAATATCAAATCAAATTGATTTGATATAAGTGGATGTTTGAGAGGAGATTGTGTTCCAAACTACTATAAAAATATTGAGTAAGCTTTTTTTTTTTATCCTTATCTCCTGTTAATATGTAATTTTAAATTTTAAATAGTGAGTTATTGCATAAAAGTTGTAATTTGCATTAGAATTTTTTTTCAGTAATCAATTCATTCTTTGATTATCATGTTAAAGTGTATACCATGTTGAAGTGTGTACTGTGTGAATAGAGAAAATCTGTCAGATATGATTTTCATATTAGGTTCAAGACTAGCTAGATTTCTTAGATTGTATAGATAGTTAGAGATAATTTATTTTTGAATCAGTTTGTATTTTGAAAGATTGGGATAGTTACCTAAATCTCTTGCTGTGTAAATGTATTTATAATTTTCAAGTGAATCAATGAAAAGTATTTGTGAAAACATTTTTCACAAATCAACATAGTATCAGAGCCTAGCTTCTAATTTTTTCTTCTTCTTCTCTTCTCTTTCTTCTCTCTCTCTCCCTCTCTCTCTCTCTTTTTTCTCTTTTGCTATACATGTTCATCTATGGCAACTGATGATCTCTCAAACAATCATTCTATAATACATAATGCACAATAACTAAATAATCCACTCATCACAATTAACACCATAAACACCACTAAATTAACCTCTACCAACTATATTACTTGGAGTCTTCAAAAACACTGCCTTTTAGAAGGTTATGATTTTTTTGGTTATCTTAATGGTTCTCATCCTTGCCCACCAACCACCACCACCCAAAATGGAACCACAAATCCAAACCCATCATTCACTACTTGGACTCGATAGGATAGAACCTATTCAGTGCACTCATTGGCACTGTTTGAGTATCAATCCAACCTCTACTTGCCCAAACTAAAACCTCCCAAGAAGCCTATACCACATTAGTTGATACCTATGCCAAACCTACTAGAGGTCATATTAAATAACTTAAAGATCAATTGAAAAATTACGTTAAAGGTGCCAAAATTGTCACTGAATATATGTAGTTCATCAAGAACAAGGGCACTGAATTAGCACTCATTGGCAAACCTGTCGATGAAGACGATCTTGTTGATAAAATACTCGATGGTCTTGGTGAAGAATACAAAATCATTGCTAAAGCTGTCAATGCACGTGTACACCTATTTCTTTTGATGAGTTTCATTAGAAATTACTCAACATGGAAAATTACCTACAACAACAATTGTCATCCATGAAATTTCTTATTACTGCCAATCCTAACAATCAAATATTGAATTGGAAGCCAAATAATCATTCATGGAAACCACCAAACCATCATTTACTACCTCAAGGACAACAAAATAATCTTAGTCGTGGTAGCAAACAATCATCACGACCTTTAGGCAAGTGTCAAGGATTTAGTCATCAAAGACATACTGCAAAATAATGTTCTTCCTTCCGTTTGGTTATTGTTCAACCTTCACCATATGTAGCAAAACCTCCAACATCCAAACAATCGACACCTTGGCAACCTCAATCATATTTTGCTACAGCTGAACCATCTAATGAACAACTATGGCTTCTTGACAGTGGCTCATCTCATCACATTACTACAGATTTGGATAATTTATCAGTTTATACTCCATATAAAAGAACAAATGATGTTGTGATTGATGATGGTTGGGGACTTCAAATTACTCACATCGATTCTACCTCTCTACCTACCTCTTCCTTTACCTTTAATTTAGAAAATTTACTATGTGTTCCTTAAATTCAAAAGAACCTCATCTCAATATATCAGTTTTTCATTACTAATAATGTTTCTCATTGATTTTCCCTTATTTTTATCTTGTAAAAGATTTGAGCATGGGGCAATCCACTTGAAAGGCTACGCTAAAGATGGTGTTTATGAGTGGCCAAAAATCAATTCCAAGTCATCATCTCCATTTATTGCGTTCTCCAGTATAAAAACTACTTCATCTGAATGGCACTCCAGAATGGGTGATCCTTCGTGAAATATTCTTTAACATGTTATGTCTTCATTTTCTTTATCATGTTCTATGTCAAAAAGTTTTCACTGTAATGCGTGTTCAAGCAACAATATCAAAAACTTCATTTTCAAATTCTACAATTGTTTCAACATATCCATTGCAAGTAATATTTTCTGATTCAAGGACATCCCCTGTTTATTCTGTAGATGGCTTCAAATATTATTTGATTTTTGTTGATCATTATACAAAATACATATGGTATTATCCTTTGAAACAAAAATCACAGGTCTATGACATTTTTATTTGGTTTGAAGCTTTAACTAAAAAATAATTTAAGACATCTATAGCCACTATTTACTAAGACAATTGGTGGTGAATATCAAGCCTTAGATAAATTTCTATCACTTCAAGGTATCACTCACCTCACAACTCCCCCTCACACACCTGAACACAATGGTTTTGCTGAATGTCAACACCGACATATTGTAGAAATTGGTCTTTCTCTACTCACCCATACATCTCTTTCTATTTCACATCGAAACTATGCCTTTTCCATAACTGTATATCTCATAAATCATCTTTTCACAGCCATACTTTCTATGTCCTCTCCTTACTCAAAATTGTTTAATCACCCACCAAACTATAATAAGTTGCGTGTTTTTGACTGTCTATGTTACCCATGTTTAAGCCCCTATGGCTCTCATAAATTGTTTCCTACATATGTTGCATGTGTGTTTGTTAGATACGCTTTAACTCAAAGTGCATATATGTGTCTTGAACTTTCCACTTCTCGTGTGCTTCTCGTCATGTGCAATTTGTTGAGTATGTTTTTTCATATAGGTCTGTTCAAACCACAACTCTTAGATCTACCCTAGAAATAATTAATACTTAGGTCCCACCAGTTTCATTCATTCCTCATACATTTGTACCACTTAACATGGTTTCTATAGCCTTACCCCCATGCTCAATCAATTCTTTTACACAATCTGATCACTCTTCTCCACCTTTCACCTAAAACGCATCCTCATCAATCAACCCCACAATAGAAAAGAACACCAATTTGCCTTCCCATAATTCATCTTCACCTGCACCACCTAAAATTACGCTTCTCAACCTGAGCCCCAACACCCAACTCACACCATCATGACCACTAGAAACAAGAACAACATGCATAAACCAATTCAAAAACTCAATCTCCTAGCCACAATACCTTTCATGTCCCCAACTAAACCAATCACATTATCTCAAGCGATAAAAGATCCACAGTGGCACCAAGCCATGTTAGAAGAATACAATGTGTTAGTCACAATGGCACTTGGGAGCTAGTTCATCTAAATAAAATGTAAAATACAATTGGGTGCAAATGGATTTTTATATTAAATATTTGCCTAATGGTTCTATTGACAGGTACAAAGTGGGGCTGGTTGCTAAGGGATTCCATCAAAGACTTGGTGTTGATTATTATGGCACGTTATGTTCTGTGGTAAAATCCACAACTATTCATTTGGTTCTTAGTATTACTATCACACGTGGGTGGTCACTCAAACAATTGGATGTCAACAACGCCTTTCTTCAAGGCAATCTTTCTGAACATGTATACATGGCCCAACCTCATGGATTCATTGATCAAGACAAACCAAACCATGTTTGCTTGCTCAGAAAAGCAATTTACAGGCTCAAACAAGTACCTCAGTCTTGGTATCATGAACTTCAAGAATTTTTTTTATTCATAATGGTTTTTCAAATTCTCACTCCTACACCTTACTCTTTGTGTATGATTTCCATGGTGTAGTTGTTTATCTTCTTGCATATGTTGATAACATTATTATTACATGGAGTGATATAGGTATAGTTGAAGAAATAATTAATCTTCTTGGAAATAAATTTTCTATCAAGGATATTGGCTTATTGAGTTATTTACTTAGAGTTGAAGTGTTAAATACTGGTACTGATTTATTTCTATATCAATGTAAATACATCACCGATCTCTTTATTCGGATGAAAATGTAAGATGCCAAGCCTGTTGTAACTCCCTTAGCTGTTCATTCTTCTCTTTCTATTCACTCGGGTACAACACTATCAGACCCTACTGAATTTCATACAATTGTTGGGAGTCTACAATATCTATGTCTCATAAGAATTGACATTTCCTATACTATAAATAAGCTCTCACAATTCATGCATCATCCCACAGATGATCATTAGAATGCAATCAAGAGGTTACTTTGATATCTTGTTGGTACTATTAATCATGGACTTGTGCTAAATTGCCAATCCACCTTTACTCTTCATCTATTTTTAGATGCTAATTGGGGTGGAAATATAGATGACTACACATCAACAAGTGCATATATTGTTTACTTGTTAGAATCTAATTTCATGGTCATCTAATAAATAATGAACTGGCGCTTGATCTTCTACTGAAGCGGAGTACCACTTTGTTGTGTATATTGCTGCTGAAATACAATGGGAATATTCCCTTCTATCTGAACTTAGTGTACTGCTACCTTGTGCTCCTGTTATCTATTGTGACAATATCAGTGCTACACAATTATGTTCCAATCTTATTTTTCATTCTCAAATAAAAACAAGTGGTAATATATTGTCATTTCATACGAGACTAAGTTCAGTCCAAATCGTTACGTGTTACTCATGTTTCATCTCAGGATCAATTAGTTGATCTTCTGACCAAGCCGCTTGCTCGTCCTCATTTTCAAAATTTGAAGTCCAAGATTGGAATCTCCTATGGAGCTCCATCTTGAGAGGGCATGTTGAAGTGTGTATTGTGTGAATAGAGAAAATCTGTTAGATATGATTTTCATATTAGTTTCAATACTAGCTAGATTTCTTAGATTGTATAGATAGTTAGAGATAATTTATTTTTGAATCAGTTTGTATTTTGAAAGATTGGGATAACTATCCAAATCTCTTGCTTTGTAAATGTATTTATAATTTTCAAGTGAATCAATGAAAAGTATCTGTAAAAATATTTTTCACAAATCAACACATCATACTTGGGATTCGCTGATTTAGTTATTGTGAGACTCACTTCTTAATTCATGTGATTATCTTGAAATAATGCATAGTTAGGTCCCGATATTTTTTTTTCGAATTTAGTCATGTACTTTTATTTGCTGAAATTGCATCTTTGTATTTTTATTTTAATAAAAATTAAGCCCTTATACTTTTATTTTAATAAAATTTACACCATTCTTGCACTTAAAACTGCAATTAAACTATAAAATATTAAACTTATATGAAACTACAATAAAAATAAATAGATATCACAAAAAAAAATTAAAATATAAATAATGAATACCTTAGATTTCTACTTAACTGACATGGCTAAATACTTTTAAAAAAATGCTATCAGTTTACACTTACTATAGCAAAAATGCATATATTTTACTGTAATTTTATTTGAATATGAGATTTTATAATTTTATTATAGTTTGAGTATTGAAAGAGTGCAAGGTTTATTGAAATAAAAGTACAAGAACCTAATTTTTATTGAAATAAAAATATATGTACTCAATTTCAATAAAAAAAAATACAGAGACTAAATTCAGAAAAAAAAATGAAAGTATAAGATGCTAAATATGCATTATTCCGATTATCTTTAAATATAAGTAGGGTATACAATTGCCAATACAACTAGCATCATACTAACGCATCATCAACATCAACTATATCACTTCATATCATTTAACGGTATTTAAAATATAGACCTTGAATTGTTAATAGACCTAAAAAAACCAAAAAAAAAAAAAAACACAATTTTATAAACTCAAAATAAAAATGAGTGAAATCACATGATACTTTTTACATTTTATTTAATAATTTTTTTTGCAATTATTTACTTTTTAATAATCTAATAACTAAATATTTGTTTAAATATATAAAAGAAATAAATTTGACTTATTTAGTTAATATCCAATGTTTATTTTAGAAATTAGAATGTAAATAATTTGAATTATTATCTTTTTAATAAATTTTAGATAATTCTAAAAAAGAACAAAAATTAGGAGTTTGCTTCTCCACTCTCAAAATTAACAAAGTGAGCTAAGAAAAGGAAGCTATCAATTTGCACGTGGACTTGGATCCTTTTGGACATGACCCTTCAATTGTGGGGACTTTGTATTGTTCCTTTCTCAATGTCACTTAGCCCTTAATTGATTTTGTCATTTGCAGTTTTGCATTGAATATTGTCTTTTACATTGGCTATATCAGATGTTTAACAAATTGATTATTTATGTGATCCTTAATCCTTATCTCGGTAGTCATTAATTAATTATTATAGTGGTTTTTTCCCTTTAATTAGTTCTTGAGTTTTAATGATAATTCAATGGCTAATAGGTAGTTAGGATACAAAGAAAGATGGATGATCTTGTTTTGGACAAATAATTATAATTTTTATATATCTAAATAATGGAATAGTTTTAATGTATATAATAAATTTAAACTTACATTTTTATTTGAATATTTAGAAGTGTTCTTTTAAATTTGATTAATACAAAAGGAGCTAAATATAATTTGTTCTAAAAGAAAAAACTAAGTCCAATTTGTTAAGAATGTGTAAGGTCAATATTTATGAGACTTAAATGTTTTTTTTTTCGTACTTTTTTTTTTTTGTACATTGAAGAATCCAACATGCCATAGACTATATATATTAAGGGCATTCATCTACCTAACTTGTGTGTCATAAAAGGCAAAATCTCACCCAATATGAAACTAGAATTCAAATTTGAGATTTCTCATTGTAATTTTTTTTTGCCAATGTCAGTGTAATTGTTTTTAGAAGGGGCATTCTCATTACCACTTGAATTAGACTTCAAATATTATAAAATAAATTTTAATCTTTAATGTGCGTAGCTTCAATGAAAATAATTTTGGCACTACAAAATCAATTTATTAGAAAAAGTAATTGAGAGGTTTCAACCCAATCAATAAAGTAGAATCCTCAAGGTGATGGAAGGTTGAGCCCAATGGGTTGTGTAAAACAAGCCTGCAATCATAGAAGACCAATCAAGTAGAAGGCCAGGTGGGTTGTTTGGCAAGAATCTTCGGACGAGCAAGTTAGTTGTGGCTTATGAAGAAAGAAATCTCTTACAGAGATGAGAAAGAAGAAGATGATGATGAAGATGAACATACCCATTTTCCTTGAGCATGAAGGGTCATATATAAGAATTTCTTGTACGGCTACCCTAATGGTCGGATGGACTGTGAGGTTCCTTGGAGAGGAAAGATATCATTGAATCAAAGGGAGCGTACTGCCATGGTGACCTGGCAAGTGATGATTGACTCTAAAGGTAGAGTATCCTTTCTTTTTGTCGGCATCCTTTAGTATCTTTTATAACTATGTACGTAGGAGGCAAGGCCAAAACAAATGCGTGATGTGCCAGTATAGGCGCCCTTGTACCAATGTACTACGGTGGTTAGGGTAGTTTGTCATTTTGTTTTGGGCGAGATGCCTTCTGGGTCACCTTGCATTCCAACCCGAAGGTCTTAGCCTCGGGTTAAGTCACTTTCTACCTTTTCAATTGATCCGGGTGACCCTTGGTCTAAGAATAGAGGCGTCCAAGGCCCAAGTTGACCCGATTCTTCGGACCCCTATCAGTAAT
>CAOJBK016257809.1:0-11434 GCA_948294925.1 Codiaeum variegatum | reverse complement strand
GGCGGCTTACGCAGGTTCTATTGGGGCTTCACACCAACGTACCTCAATCCACCAGTGTATATACTCTTGAAGCTTGCCATTGTCATTACCAAGAACCAACATCAATCTCTTGAAGTCTCAAACCTAGCATTTAAGTATTACTCTAGTCACTTGAGCATTCATATCAGTTTCCTAAAAAAGGACACCATATGGGGGCACAACCTTATCATGACCCATCTTATGAAGGAATTGGGTAGCCTGATACCATGTAACTTCCTTGAAACTAAGTAGATACACATATTTGAATTCTTGGCTCCTTGTATGAACTATTTGATCACATTCAAATTAGGTCTCCAAAGAAAGTCAAAAGGACTCAGTTCCATCAGCCAACTAATAAAGTCCTCCTCAGTAGGAAAACATATGACAATCTTCCTAGTTTGATACTAGGATGCAAGATAGTCTCTCGACTCTAGACAAGGAAAAATCTTAAGAAGGTTCCTCAACCAAATCTGAAAGGAAACAGGGAAGTAAAAAATGATGTCTTGAATGTTAAAGCAGATAAGCAATAAAAAGGTCTAAATACCTTAAATAGAATGGGAGGAATGGTCCAAGGCTCTCTCAAGTTGTAATGACGATCAAGATTCAGTAGTGTCTCAGTCATAATCATACCTGTAATTGACTTCCTTTCACCCACTGGGGTATCAGCTTATCCACCATCGTATTACCCTATCCAACTAGGCCCATAAAAATATAGCTCGCTATCAAGCCAAATGCATAAGCCTTCAGCCTCCTAGCTGACCAAACAGGATCATCAAAATCCTCCCAAAGCATATCAGCCACAACAGGTAGGTCCACAAAATCATGCTTCACCGTGCACGAAAGTTACCTCACTATTCAAATCTAAAGCTATTTTGGAAGAGTTTAAATAGCCAACCCTTTTAACTGGAACAGCTTGGTTAGCCTCAGGTTAGTACCGAGCAAAATAGAAAACTCCTCAAAAGTCAGACACATCTCATCCATACAAGCCCCAAATAAAAAAACGTGATCAATCGGATCCCAAAACCTGATATAGGCATTGAAAAAATCTTAGTCAATTCTGACACCCCTAAGTGTCGGTACAACACTCATTCCATATCTCCTGAGGTTGATTTTTCTCACTTGGTCCAATTTCTGGCACTTTCCATGCATTATATGGCTAAAGTGTTGCTCTATTTGTTGAAAATAATAGAAAGAAACTGAGTTTTTTATGAAATAAAAATATTATTTTTTTTGAATTTTTTATGATTTTTGTATGGTCCTATATAGTGGCATAGAAATCGAGACAAAAAAAAGGTTCAAAAGGCTGAGTACACTAGCTAGGCTGTCGACGCACATACTAGGCAACTGGCACATGTTCTAGGAGTTAGATGTGTGCACTAGTGCCCTGATGTGTGTGCAAATGCTTGGGCGCATGCGCTAGCCCTCAAGTGCGCACGTAAGTCCGCATGATAATCCAACCCGTTACGAGGATCATTTTTGACTCTATCCAATTCCATTTATTGTGATTTTCATCCGAAAATTCTTTCAAAAATTCAATTCTTGTATGAATTTATTTTTTTCTAAAATAGAAAATTGCGATTAAAATAAATATTTTTATAAATTTTCACAATAAAGTTCAAATAAAAGTAAATAATAAAGTAAGTTCTTTATAAAATCCTACAATGGAGCCATATCAAGTTTGCTATCATGCATCTTGAACATCATGCATCTTCCTTCGATGTCTCATCATCGTTGGCTACCTGTCCAACTTCACTGCATGAGAAATGCATCTCCTGACCATATGTGGCTCCCTCCAGCCTTTGGCAACACTAAAAGCAGACAATGTGGTGCTCAAGGCAAATAGAGTCTACTAATGGGCATCATGACCCTGGACATATACCACAGAAGGAACCTATACAGGAATAGATGTAAAAAAGATGAAAGAATAGAAAGACCATCGAGGCTAGGTAAATTGCTAGGTAAATGCATGCCATGCTATGTAGATACTCATAGCCCACATGGTGAAATGTCATCACGCCATCTGCACCAACATAAGAGATATGGTCAGAGAAACAAAGGAAAGATCCCTGTGGCTGGCTTGAACTTGCAGGCATAACTGATGTAGGGGAACCTATCCCCAAAGAGGCTGAGTTAGAACTTGGCATGCCTTGAGCAGAAGGGAGGTCAACCTGACCATGGGGTCTACGCCTCGGAGCTGCAGTAGTAGAAATCACTAGAACCTGGCCTAGTCCTGAAAAAAATGGAGGCCTACCTCTCATTAAGTGAGTCATTAAAAAATCTGGATAAGAAACACCTTATACAATGAACTCATGATTTGGCTTCCTGAACCTCCAAAAATTAAGGAAGATATGGTTCATCGGTTCCCTCATAATCAAAGGCAGATCAATTGGTACAATCTCCACAGAAGTCAATTGGGCCATAACCCGCTCTCCCAAATAAAACTCCATAATCTCAGGAGAACCCAAGATAAGTCATCTATTAGTGTAGTTGATGCTTAAAACAAATGGATCTATATCTCCTAAGAAACCATAATTGAAAGGTGCCCAAACAACTTAGAGGGGTAGTTAGAAATAAAAATCTATAATAGATAAAGGTAAAGCTACTTAGAGCATACCTCAACACCTATGGCCAAGAAATCTTTGTACTAAGAAAAGGAGAAGCTATCTTTGTAGCTTACCAAAGAATTCTTACACCACACTCTCCCCATTGGGAGCAGAATCTCCTTTTTGCCAGTGATCCTTGGGGCAAAGGCTCGAATGTGAGCAAAAGTGCAAAGCTATAATAGAAAGAATAGAAGTTAGCAAAAAATGAGAATAAAACTTCAAGGATAGTAGAAAGGGAAATAATAACCTCCAAAACTATCATGGTCGCATGGATGCAAATTCCATTAGTTTTTGTTAGCCTACCCATCGCTCTGTAAGCCATAACCAACGCAACACCAACCTAATAAAACTAGTCAAGCCATCTCAAATCAACCAATGAAGCCATAACCTTTAGATTCACACAACCCTCCTCATTGTATAGGAAAATGGTTGAAAGGATGGTCAATATACATACTCGTGCACACTGATCAATGGAAAAAGAGACTAGATCCATCCTTTCCAACAGCCAAGGCATAAAAAACATCCTCTAAGAATTACAAGGAGGCTCTTCCTAAAGAAGAATAGCCAAGACATGTGTATATCGAGGGGAGTCATGGTCGTCTCTCTCATAGGCAAATGGAAGGTATTGGTAGTCCCCCACCACAGTTCAACTAAAGTAAAAATTAGGTTATGGCTAAGGGAAATGTCAGTGTCCAAACTAATCTAGTCAGACAAATGAGCCTGCACAATATAAGTGCGTACGTTAGATTAAAGGTGCAAGAAGGTCATCACATCAGACAGTTTGGACCTATCACCTCTCTGGTTATGCTTGGCATCCTACATGTAAAAATTTCTTTACATGTAAAAAATTCTATCTCTCATTTTCCTTATTTTAATTTTACTTAGTGAGCATAAAAATAAAATGAGCAAAAAAAATGTGTAGAAAAAATAAAAGAGAAAAAATAAAAGCGCATTTGAAAGAGAAAGTGCACAAAAAATAATAAAGAGAGAGAAATTAGAAAAAATACTGTTGGATAGCCACGCTAGTTGCAGTGCTCTTATCTACTCCACAATAGATCGAGTTTAAGCTTTATCAGAGGCTCCAACACTGCTATTGAAGGAAGATCGTTGGGAAAGAAACTTGTAACGACTATCATAATGTAGTCAATGGAATCAAGTAAATCAGTAATAGTTTTGGTCTCACCAGCTAATGCAGTATTAAGCTGTGCAGACAATCCTCCTCCTGAGTATCACCAATCGATATTAAAAATATTTGGTCAAGCAATTTTCCTTTTGAGAGAAAGAGGAAATGAGAAGAAGGAGAGAATTGTGAAGAATGGCTAAACTCTCAAGCCCTTTTATAGGCAAATCTATGGGTCTCTCATAATTAATGCATTCACACTTACCATATTCGCTTTTTATTAAAAAAGAACCCGTTAAGGGTGTAGCTCTAAACCTATATTTTTACACCATCAAATCTAACTCGAGACCACGATCAGGCATGCGAGCCAGAGCACCTAGCGCATGCACCAAGCACTTGGTGGATGCTCCAAGCCCTGACACATGTGCCCATTTCCTCATTCATGGGCCAGCTGCTTGGTGCACACAGTAGGTGCATGGTGCATGCACCAATTGCCGAGTGCATAAGCCCATTTTTTTTGACATTTTTGACTCAATTTTTCTATAAATTTAAACCTCCAGTCCTCATTTCAGAGAACTTCTCAGTGCCAAATTTCTGTCAAAATTGTCCTAAAAATATTTTGAGATACCAAAACTTAGAAACATCCAAACTACAGTCCAAATTCACATCAGATTTCTAAAGCATCTCCAATCTCACCTTTCAGGCAGTTCTGTCTGAGCACAACGGAGACCCGTTTCGGTCTTATCAAACAATTTAAAACACCATCTCCATGGTCTAGAAAGCCACAGATGATGTGTTCGAATGGTAACATATTTATTTCTGAATCAAGCCTTAAAATTTAACTTAACCCTTGTTTTGTATAAATTAATTCCATAAAATTTTATGGAATTCATTTACAAATCCAAATACATGTGTTTGGTTTAAGTGAAAATTTCACTTAATTTGTTTGAATTTCATTGATAAATTTATTTTTAAATAAATTCTATATAAAATTCATTTGAAAATTTCAACACTTTTTTATAATTAGTTTACTAGTGATCAATTCTAATAATTTAAATAAGTTAGAATTTCAAATGAATTCTAGTTGGAATTCATTTGCAAATGAATTCCACAACAGAATTGATCCAAACAAAGCCTTAAGGAAAATTCAAATATCTAATTCTTTTTTCTTTTCTGAACTAATTAAAGTCTATTCGGTTAATTCTTTCAAAGTTAAAATTTATTAGCTTTAGAACATATACCCTCCAACCCACTATTTTTAAAACAACCCTAACCCATTTCAAGAAAGAAGAATGGTATGGGGTTTGATTCCTATTCAATGGGATCCACCAACAAGCCGTTCTAAGGTTTCAACTCTATTTTTTTTAAATTCCCTTTTTTTAGTCAAATTTATTTTTATTAAACTTAGGCCATTTTCTTTAATTTTGTTATATTTGTTAATTGGAGAATGTGTGTTCATCCCATATCTTTTTAGGCTGGAGAAGGGATCCCTTTATCTATTTCATTTGTTATTTTGATGTAGTCATTGTTGTTTGCTTTATTTTATTATTCTTTTTGGGATGTGAGCCTTCCGTATAGCCCCTTATATATCTTATTGTTTTTTTATCGCTTTTACCACATTCATGCTATAGTTGTCATCCATATCATATAAGTATTCATGCATCATTAACAATAAGCATATTTCTGCTCATGCACCATAATGGCATACCATGCATACACAAAAATCTTTTTAACCAAAGCCATATAATTTTTTGAAGGAGAAAATTCGAGCCGCACAGTGGAAGTAAAAATGAAAATTCGATATGACTCGATTTTTGGTTTTTAAAACAAGTTTCCATGCCAAAACTCTTTTAGGATGGATGGTTTAGTTGTTCATTAAACTCTTTACTAAACATCTAAACCTAGGTTTGGACTCATAATCTCAATCAAGGATTCTTTAGCCAATTATTTTGTAAAACACAATTAAAACTTAAGAGAGTGTTAGAAGTATCAAATATCTTAACTCCCTCATTCGTTTAGCTACTCAAATGCGAAGCCTCTAGCTTGATACACACTGAAGCTTTCCTAAAGGCTTGTATCTCCTTACCTCTTATAAGAAGATTGAACCCTGCTCTCTTGGTTTCCCAACTGTTGTTCTTGCTCCTTTAGTTGAGACCTTGAGAATAGGGATTTTCTTAGGACCTTTTAATCACTTCACACAATCCTTTCATAAAGGTTGATAAGAAGAGTTTATATTTTAAGAAATCTTCTTCAAGAATAAACTCAAATCTATCTTGTGGTGTGATATCTCTCAACTTTTTCTATCAAACTCTTAGAGAGCATCTCTCTCTAGCTTGATGAGAAGAAGATGAATAGTGATCAATGTTCATCTCTTAGGCTAAAAAGATGATGAAACTAACTATTTATACCCTTTCCTCTTCTAATTAATCTTACTTAAATTAAGGAAGAGTTAATGGAAAGAAGGGTTGCTTGTGGTTGTATCCAATTGACTATTTGAATAGTCAATTAATCAACTTGGTTAACACAAGTAATTAGTAGGAATCATATTGGCCAACAATTAATCACATCTAATGTAGATTAATTTTTATTAACATTGGTCCATATCAATTTAGTCATACCCATTTGTATCAATATGATTTAATTTCAAGCCATGAGAATAACTTTATAGTATGTGACTTACTAGGTTCATGTTCTAATTAGCAATGGGATAAGTAAAACTCTTTTCCTCCCACCAAGTATGTAATCCATAATCCATACTTATTCCTATATGTTATGAGTGATGTCTAGCATAACATATCACGACTACCTAATTAGAAATGAATGTCAGCTATTGATTCCTTGACATTACATGAACCTCTTGATCATAATTACCATGCACTTGAATCCTTTTATTATGGATTCCTGATCTTTGCTAGGGTCATGGAATAGTGTAACCCCATATGCTAGATCATATGACCTCTATCTGATTCTAATTCTCGACAAACCGATTCTTACTAGAAACTCTTTATAGTGAATCTTTACTACTTTGGCTAAGGATTTGTGAATTAAGAACAACTAGAAGCCTTAGGATTCCTTCCTTGTTTAAATAAGTTAATGAATCCTTTCTTGGAGATCACTTATCTCAACATACCACTGATTATGACCACCACATGCCATATACCAATACATGGATAACACCGATATGTAAGCAGTAACAAACCATAACCACCAATATATTAGATAACATATCACTTTAAGTCTAAGGATTATATGCGCAATTATGATTTAAATGATTAGACATTAACAAGTGGATAAAACCCATGTGTCTATCATCTAATGTCACTGTTCGACTTATTCATCTCTTCAGTGTCCACATGTTGTTACGACATCACATATCTGTAGTATCAGACTTACATCCTATATACTAATAAGTATCTCTTACTTTTCATGGATGATAACAGAGGTAATGGTCTCTCTAGATTAATGACGTTCCTACCAATAATCCTATGATCATGAACTTTAAATTTTATGACAAAAAGAATATGTCTCCATATTCCCAAACTACTTGAGAATAGATTCTCTTACATAATACATATGGAACATATATATGTTAAACACTAAAATGAAGGCAATAATTTAAACGAATATATATATATATATATATATATTAAATACTAATAATGGATTAAGATTATATATATATTAAATACTAATAATGGATTAAGATTACAAATATATACATAAAGTACAAGCTTTAGAGCATAGAACCGTAACAATCTCCCACTTACACTAGAGCTAATCTACATTGTATCTAAGACCTATCCTTTTGAGATGATAATTTAACTATTGCTGACTCATAACTTTAGTCAAGGGGTTTGTTGTATTCTCAGTTGACACTATTTTTTACATGGATACATTGTCTCTCCAAATGATCTCTCTGATAATTTGATAGTTCCTTTCTATATGTTTGGATTTCTAGTGAGATCTAGGTTCATTTTCCCAAGAAATGACACCATTGTTGTCGCAGTTGAGAGGAATCGATGGCTAAATGGAAGGAACCACTTCCAATTCTATTACGAACTTCCAAATCCAAATAGCTTCCTTTGAAGCATTTGATGCAGTAATATACTCAAACTCTGTAGTGGAGTCTACAATGGTTTATTGCTTGGAAATCTTCCAATAAACTATTCCTCCATTACATGTAAAGATAAAGCCTGAGATAGACTTTCTATCATCGACATCTAATTGAAATTCAGAGTTTGTAAAACCAAATATCCTCAATTCTCCTCCCCCATAAGTCAAAATTGAATCCTTAATCCTTCTCAAGTAGTTTAGGATAGCTTTGACTGCGGTCCACTGATCCAGACCAGGATTGGATTAAAACCTACTAGTCACACTAACAACGTACGAGATATCCGACCTAGTACACATCATTGCATACTTTAAGCTTCTAATTTCCTAAGCATATGGAACATTGGTCATGTTTTCCCTTTCTTCAGTTGTCTGTTGAGACATCTTCTTAGAAAGGTGGATACCATGCCGTACTGGTAACAATCATTTCTTAGAACCCATCATGTTTAATCTCTTCAACACCTTTTCCAACAACTGACTTTGGGAAAGCCCTAGTGTTCTCTTTGATCTATCACTACAGATGCGAATACCAAAAACATAAGTGGCTTCTCCTAAGTCCTTCATGGAGAAGTGATAATTAGTAAATTATACATTGTTTCTCCCACATTCTTGGTGAATTTTACTTGTTAAATTGAATTTAATGTGTTTGTTATAGGAGGAACTATTTCAAGGTTCTGACTTGAAAGATGAAAAATCCACAAGAACGGAGCAAAAAGTTAAGGCTCAGGGATGCTTCATGGCCTGAGAGACAACCTATGAGAATACTAAAGAATGGAATGTAGTGGTATGTCATAGCCGGTGGCACGGGCCGTGACAGAAAGGAGCTTACCTGTGAGAGAAGCCAGAGAAATGATGTAGAGAAATAGATGCTTTTCACTGTCCCTGTCATGGGCCATGATAGGGACCAAGTGAGCATTTTCTTCTTAACAAAGGGGAAAATTTCACAGAAGGTTGTCACGGGCAATGACACGAGCCGTGAGAGCCGCCCGTGACAACACTCTAACACTTATTTAAGAGCTCAAATTTTTCAGAATTAAGGGGTCTTGGTTAGGTCTAAGGTTCGTCCAAAAAGCTAAAGAGCCACCAAGAACCAAGAGTTTACAGATCAAAGGAGCAAATTAGAGGTGGAGAAACATATTTTGATGCAAGATTGAGCAAGATTATAAATGGAATTGAAAGATTGAGCTAGGGTTCTTCATGGGTTCCTTGGTTTATTTTCTTTCTCTTTTAATTTCTTATCCTTTCCTTATATCTAATCTACTTAGATTAGATGATTATTTGATGTTCGTATGGATTAATTGACTCTTTCCTCAATGAATGTTTAAAGCTGTATTTAAATATTGATTTTGATTAATATTTCTGCACTTTTAATCTTTAATGCATGCTTGTTAATGATTATTGTTGCCTATTCTTTGCTAGAGATATAGAGTTTAGGTTCTGAACACTCAAAATCAGTTTTGTTTGCTATGCTTGCTTGAGATAGAAGTATCGACTCCTAGGGTAATGTTTTATTTCTCTTATTTTAATGCTTTTCCTACTTGATTAGTTATGAGAATAGATTCCCAACTTTTACTTAGGAATTAGAATTTGTTTGCTTAAGAAAGATTCAAACTTACTTTTTGTGTGAAAATCCACTTTTTGATTGCTTTGAGTTTTCATTGAGTTGTTAGTTATCCATTCAATATAGTCAAATACGAGTTGAAGTCTAGGTGGATGCTCTATTTCATATTTATTTCATCCTTAGTCTTGCAAGTTCTTGAATTTATCCAATTAGGGAGTAATTAGAATTTTAATTGTTAGTTTTTAATAGATTATAACAAACCTTAATTGTGAACTAGACAATAGTTTAAGTTTGAGCTAGTACTTGCGTCAGTATCTCTGTGGATCGACCTCGTTACTCTTATACAACCCAAATGATAGGTGCACTTGCCTAGAGCCAGGGTAGAACTAGCCTTTGAGCATTATAAATTTTAAAACCCCTGATGTTAATTTCAGCTTACATCAAGAAGTTAAGGATAACCATAGTTTTTCACTAGATATCATTCCTACATCATTTTTATTCGACAAAATGATCCATATAGAATACAAGAAACATAAGTGCGTTCCCACTAACCTTCTTGCACACATAAGGTCCATCTTCATTTTTTATGAAATTAAATGATTTAATAGCCTCATCAAAATGTTAATTCCAACTCCTCGAAGCTTGGTCAAGACCGTAAATGGATCTCTTAAGATTGCACACTTTGTAATGATCCTTGGAATCAAAACCCTTGGGTTGTTCCAAGAAAATGTCTTCCTCAGTGTGTTCATTAAGAAAGGTTATTTTGAAATCCATTTGCCAAACCTCATAATCATAGTGTGTTGCTATTGCTAATAAAATTTGAATGAATTTAAGCATGTTTACTAGAGAAAAGGTTTCTTCATAGTCAACCCTGTCTCTCTAGCGAAACCCTTTCGCTACAAGCCTAGCTTTAAACATTTCCACACTTCCATCTGTGCCAATCTTTTTCTTAAAGATGCATTTGTTCTCTACGGGTATTGTACCCTCAGGTGGATCAACAAGATCCCAGACTTAGTTGTTATACATGGAATCC
This sequence comes from Codiaeum variegatum, assembly GCA_948294925.1. NCBI lineage: Eukaryota > Viridiplantae > Streptophyta > Magnoliopsida > Malpighiales > Euphorbiaceae > Codiaeum > Codiaeum variegatum. The sequence goes on along the minus strand of CAOJBK016257809.1, from coordinate 989 downwards.
ATCATGGCTTTTATAGCCTCTAGCCATCTAGAAGAGTCTATATCTGATATAGCATCCTTATAAGTAGTAGGATCAACAACTTGATCAACTTCCCCATTAATGCACAACTCTTATACATTACTATAAAGAAGTTTGTATCTCTCCGAAGGATGAGATACTGTACTAGACCTTTTAGGAGCTTGTATGGATACACTATCGATTGGATTAAGCTCATTAAGTTGATCAATATCCATTTGATCAGTTTGTTGGATTTCTTCAGATGAAACTTCACCCAAGATTATCTCCCTTCCTTTGCCTCCTTCTTAAAGAAACATTTTCTCAAGAAAAATGTCATGTCTACTAACAACTATTGCTTGCTCAGTAGGGAGATAAAAATAGTATCCTAAACCACCTTTAGGATATCCAACAAATCTTCCTTTAACAGACCTCTCGTCTAACTTATTTGTTCTCAGCTTTTTAATGTGTGATGGACACCAAAAATCTGAATGTGTTCAAGACTTGATTTTTTACCATTCTATATGTCATATGGTATGGTTAGAATAGATTTGGAAGGAATTCTTTTAAGGATGTAAGAAGCTATCTCAAGGGAATATTTTTATAAGGAAATAGGGAGGTCGATATAGCTCATCATATCCAATAGTGTACGATTCATCCTTTTGAAAACACCATTAAACTGTGGCATACTAGGAGGAGTCAGTTGTAATATAATGATATGGTCCTTCAAGAAGTCTTTATACTCTATACTTAAGTACGCACTTCCTCGTTCTGATTAAAGATTCTTGATACTCTTTCTGGTTTGTTTTTCAACCTCTTGCATGAATTCTTTGAACTTTTCAAATGATTCATGTTTATGCTTCATTAAATACACATACCCTAAACTTGAAAGGTCATCAGTGAATGTAATGAAGTATAAATATCCTTCTCTAGCCATTTGTGAAAATGGTTCACATACATCACTATGTATGATATCTAAAATTTCTTTGGCTCTT
>CAOJBK016257754.1:0-14147 GCA_948294925.1 Codiaeum variegatum | reverse complement strand
AATCTCAAAATTAAATGTCATAAATATTATTTGCTAAGCTGCCAAAATCTTGGCCAAAGGTAGCAAAGGCGACCTATCAGCTCCTCTTAAAAGAATATAAAATTGTTGAGGGTTTAGGAGGGAGAATTCAGATGGTTAAATATGTCATGTGAAATGCATGTACTGAACTCCAAGTAAGGCAAGATGCAAAGTGTATCCCTTACTTGAATAAGAGTTGTTGTTCTCAGATAAAATTCGTTTCAGGTAGATATGGTTGTTCTACAGGAAATGAACCTAGACCTGAGAAAGGATATTATCCTAGAAAGAGAAGGTTCAAAGGATATAGAAAAATGAGAATATCAAGAGAGAAAGAAATGAGAAAAAATCCTCAAACAAGCCTATTAGGTTTGTTAGGAAAATAACAAACATGAAGGATAAAGATATGATAAAAGCCTTTAAGAATAAATATGTTAGAGCCCCTAAGTGTCCACAGGGAAAACCTCTTAGCAATTGTTCTTGTTGCTGGATCTTTGGTTCAAAAGAACATAGAGCAAATGTTTTCTCACAAAAAGGCAAACGAAAAGAAAAGTTAAGAAGAGTTTTTTTTGAAAATGAAAGGCTAGAATATGAGCCCATTGAAGAAAATGAATACTCATATAAATATATTCGATTTATGAATTGGTTTTTGAATATGAAACTGACATAGATGAATATGATGTGTGGACAACCCAGTTATTCATGATGAGTAACCAAAAAAGAATCTCTGATACAAGAAGAATCATTTTAGTACGAAGACCCATCAAAGAGTTACCTAGAATGGAAACTCCCAAAGGTATACATCAATACCATTTACAGTAAATCAAAACTTAATTTCAGATCAATAGTTAATGTCTCCCAATTAGAGTCAACAGCTCAAGTTTCTAGTACAGAATTAGACACGTTAGATGTATCTTTGATAAATTGACCAAAAATCAAAGAAATGGCAAATAAATCGAAAGGAAATTACCAATATATTCATATTGGTTTGGCTCAAGTAGGACTTATTTTGTTATTTAATTTACCGGTAGATAGTCCTATGATAGTAACTAAGAAATCTGATAAAAATCTTTGGTTTTAGGAAGAAGAAGACACTCAAGTAGTTAGACAGGTAAAAGAATTAATGAAAAAATTACCTTGTTTAAATTTACCATTGACAATGATGAGTTAATCTTAGAGACAGATGCTTCAAATAAGTGTTGGGGTGCAGTATAGAAAATAAAAGGTAGAAAACCATAACAAATCTGTAAGTATTGGTCCGGAACCTTTAAGCACGCATAAATTAATTATCCAATCCATGAAAAAGAAGTATTAGCATCAAAAAATGATATTAAAGCATTTTATATATTCCTAGCTCCAAAAAGATTTGTTATTAAAACAAATTCAACTTATCGTAAAGGATTCATGAATTTGAATCTCAAAGAAGCTAGACAAACAAGACATTTAAGATTGCAAGAATGGTTTAGTTATTACAAGTTTGATATTGAATATATTCCTTATGATAAAAATATAATAGATGATTCTTTTTCTCGTGAATTATCTAATTTTGCAGATGTACCCTGCTGCCAAAAATAAACTATGCTGGATCTGCAAAAAGGAAGGGAATACCAGGAAACAATGCCCAAAGCAAGAGGATAGCGGGATTAAAAATCCTAAAAGCATTAGCTATGGTTTCTCTATAACAAAAAAAAAGCACAGATAGCAAAAAATGATTTGTGTTGGCTGTGTAAAAAATAAGGGCATTTGGTTTTAGAATGTCTTAAGAAGAAAACAACAAGATCAAATGATATGATTAGCCCTAAAAAGGCTAAATCAAAGGAGAAACTCTTGGTTTATAAGAATGAAGAGGTTAAACCAAAATCTCAAAACAATGATCTATTAAATTCCTATCTAAAAAGGGTTGGTAAAAAATTTAACCTTACACTTGAGCAGAAAAAAGAAGTAAGGGAGAGGCGTAATCAAAAGGATATCACCTGTGAATATGATTAAAAAAATCATGTTCATAGTTTTACTTTATAGGAAAAACTAATTTATGTCTGTAAAATTAATGAATATTTCATCCGGGATCTCCTAAGGAGTGGAATATGTGATCCTTCTTGTGACTGTGAATATGATGACTCAGCCACAGTAAAGAGCAATGAAGGCTCTGGTGACATTTCAAGTCACGATTTTGAGACTAGTGGAAATGCAAGTGAATCTTCACAAATTCCAAACCAAAATCCTATTATGGAGGACCTTTTAGGTGAACCATCTAGCAAGTATAATTTCACAGTATTCTACTCTAAACCAAAGAGAGTAGAATTACCTATGAAATGTATTAAGCTATAGTGGAGAGAAGAGTAGTCTAATAAAAAACTAGAAGAAAAGATTGTCGAAGGTGCAAAAGTTTGGGAAATGTTTGGATAAAAAACACAACAATCACCAAAAGAAAACACTTTTGAAGAATTTTAAAAAGAAGCCGATGAATTTCATGACGAATTCATGAAAGCCATAGGGTATTTCATCCTGAGGTAGATAATACCGACAAGAAAGAAAATTCCTGGTACTTTATTAAGTACGATTATGGTCTTTCTACATAATGATCTATGATATGTTATGGATTACATGGAGGTTTAAATTTAAAAAATTTTCAATAAATTCAACATTTCATAGATGAAGCTATATCTTTCATGGCACACCTAGAAAGACAGTTTGATATCCGAAAATCAAATGAAGAAATTTTCCTGCAAGAGATTATTAAACGAGAAAAACTTATTGAAGAAACGAGTTCCTACACACCAAATGCATTAGCTTTTAACAGAAAATTCAAATAAGAGGATTCGACAGATCATTCTCTTACAGAATGCTCTATGCTCCATCCATATGTCCACTGGCAATTATATGGAGGCTTGGTGCTTATAATTGAAGTAGAAATGGCAAAAGAAAGCCTTCTTTATACTAAGATAGGCTTGACAGAACTCATTGAAATAAATAAAAAAGATAATATTATGTGTGAATCACTTCTAGAAGCAATACAAAAATCTTTACAAATATTAAAAAATGATACAAAAATTATCCCTTTCCAAATAATCAAATACAATTATGGATTGTGATGAGGATGGAGTTCGTCAACCTTATAAAAAATGGGATCTCCAGTTTGTTATGGCTAAGGAGCTTGTGGAACCTCAAAAGTTTAATAACTATGGCATAAAAATTCAATTTAATAAATATAAAGAATGTAAGGTTCTATCCAAAGCTATAAGGATCGAAGCCTTCAAGCTTAGCCTAGAGAAGGCAATCTATTCAAACAATTATGTCCTTATCGAAGATGGTAAAATATTTGTAACCATCTGGTCCCATTATGTTGACCATACTAAATTAGAATATGACAGACGTAAAGAAGCAAAAAACTTATTTCTAATACCAGTTGATCAAGATCCTAGTCTAGAATTCTTGCCAGAAACAATGAAAATCTGAAAAAAGATGGCTACTTTCAGAGAATAGCGCCTTGCAGAGGAGATGGTGAAAGAATACAGGGATGTCCAAAAGAATATGGATGATCCAATATCCAACTCAATGATGGAGTGATAATTTTGTCATTCATGTCAGCGTCAATGTGAATAGTTGAGGAATTGCTTTCTTAACTGGCCACCATAATAAAGACTCTCAAAGGGGCTTTAAAATTTTTGGTGCTCAAGAAATAGCCTATTCATATAAATAAGATTCCTTATATTCTGTGTGATAAATATAAGGATATGTGTGTGTATTATTGAGTTTGTACATAGTTAGATAACAACACTAGAGACATCATCTGTCCATATTATGTCAATTATTGTAGTCCTTAAATAATTATTTTACTTTTGAGCTAGAAAATAATACCATAGATACCAGTCTTGTAACTTTTATATATAGCTCCTCATTCAATGTGTTAGGGGAGCAAAAACCTCTTCATAATTTCTATAAAAAGAGTATTTGCTTATAAGCTCTTATTCTCTTAAGTATTTAGCTGAAGAAACTCTTTTACTTCAATATATATCCCTTCATTTTCCAAAATAATATGATACTCATGAGTGTTGCAGTAAGTCCCAAACTAGAGAGAAAAAATGGCAACCATAACATATACCTATTCATGTATTGTTGGTGACGAGCCTAGAGAGGAGTTGAAGCATTTGCGGAAGCTTAGTAGACCCAGTCTACAACGTATACATATACTTTATAAATACTTTTTACATTATCAATGTTTATGACATTTGTGTTTTAAATACTTAGTGCTTGGGCACTATTGTTGGGTGAACAATAGTTGCTTGAATCCTGATTGCCATTGCCTAGATCACGGTGCAGGCAATAATCTTGTGATAGGATTATTAAATTCTATTATAGATCGTGTAAACTCTTTGAAAAGATCCTTAGAAAAATATTTTAAGAATTTGAAAGAGTTAACTCTTAAACATAGTGAATTTGAGGAGTACTTTCTCAAGAATAAAAGGCCATTTGGGATTTGTTACTAGCACTTGTTATCGAAACGAATACGAGGTTGAAAGAGATTAGAAAAAATAGAATCCAGCTATAAGATCCACTATAGTAGTTATCTATTTCGCCTCTGATTTAGAAGGAGAGTATGCTTACATTTATTGTATTAGAGCCAAGAGGATAATAAATTCTGATTTTTCTTAATTTCTTTGAAACTAGGTAGGACGGGTTTCATAATACTATTATAATAAAAAGATTGAAAACACATTTAAAATTCATTGAAAGAATAATAAAATTTTTGGAATAAGTTTTGCAAATAAATATTAGTAATGAAGTAAGTAATAAAATAGAAGAATTATTATGAAAATATACAAATATTACTCATGAGATTAAATAAATGTTAGATTAGTTGTATAATATGAGTATTAGAAAAATTTTAAAAAATATTAGTATGTTCAATTTAAGCGAGAAAGATTAAATATTAGAATTAATAAATAAATGCATGAAACAAATAATTTTTGAAACTAGAGAACATTTTGAAAACCTTGAAAAAGAATATTGTGATTGTGAAAATTATAGGAGAATAATAGATTTATTAAGTGCTATAATTAAGTGGACTAATAAGTATTTATCAATTGAATATAATTAAAAAGGTAAAAAGACTTTTGAGGTAGAAAGTATAAATAATAAAAGTTTAGAGTAACGGAAGGACGATCCTGCTACAAAATTTGAAGTTTAAGGGCAATTTAGTAATAATTCTAAAATTTAGAGATAGTTTGGTAACAAAATTAAGTTTAGGGACAGTAGTATAACAAGAGCATAAGTTCAGGGATAATAGATGAGATTAAGCCCTCTTAAAAACAATTACTAGCGTTATGTAAAATTGAAGCTTATTATTATTTGTTAGAATAAAAAATAAAAAAAGATTTGTAAGATCATTAATAATGTATAACATATTTAGTATGTGGGAAATATATAAATCCATCAAAAAAATTGACATTTGGTTGCTTTCTTTATTATAATTAATAATAAATAAAATATTTGCTTTCTCATTAAAAAAAACAAAGCTATTTGTTAATGGCTAGACAAATGATAAAATTTTCACATACATCAAAGTAAAAATCACTTAATGTCAATTTAAACAAAAAAAAAACTTAACTAAAATGAGAAAAATAAATTATTGATTATTTAATATATAATTATTCATATATAATTTAATAGAAAAAATATAGATTTTTAATAGATTTTTGAATGATAAAATTTATATTCCTATAAAAAATTTAATAAAATTATTGGTTGATAATTTTTTTTTAAAAGAATTTTTTAGATTATATATTATTTAAGATTATCAGTACTAAACTATATATATATATATGCATAAACTATATAAATATATGAAAAAGTCTATCATTAAACCATCAATTTGGTGAATTATAATGAGTTAACTAGAATAATACATGAGCATTGCACAGATTTTTTTTAAATTTTTATTTATATATTATTTTAATAAATTAATTATAATTTTAATAATAAATATATTTATATAATGATTAAAAAATTATAATGATATAGCTTGAATTACTAATTTCAGCTTTTGTATCATCAATTACTAAAACAATAAAATTTTATTTTTCTTTAAAATGCTATTATTATATTTAGATTTGATAATATAAATGTTTAAATATGAAATTACATTTGAAAAAAAAATTATTATAAAAAGTAATGGAGGAAAAAAAGTGAAAATTTATCAAATTAGAGTAATTTTTTTTTAAAAAGTAAAATATAATCAAATTATATAATCCAATGATTAACTCTAAAAAATGGAATAATTAATTGATTAAAAAATATAAATAATATATAAATTTAAAAATATGTTCCAAATAAATTTCAATTGTTATTTTCTTATTTCAGCTACAAATTAATGATATTAATAGAAAATAATTTACAGAACAGAAATAACTTGTGAGTACATACTCATAAAGACAGCAATGCATATAGATGAATTTTCACTAAACCTTCCAATCAATATCTTCATAATATATCTGAAAAGAGAATATTTTCTTTCAAAAAAAATACAATCATATTGAAGTTTTGATAAAATTTAAAAGAAACACATGAAAAAGAAGCAAATGTAAATTAAAACTATAATATTCATTTAAGAAGTTGCTCATCTTTTATTAGATTTGAACCATTATCTTGAATTGGATTTTAGCTCTATAGATAATAGAAAAAAAATAAAATCAGTAAAAAATTAATAAATAAATATTTAAAAAAGTTGATCTCATGTTTCATGTGTTAATACAGTTATAAAAATTATGAATTTAATGTGAATAATGATGCATAATTATGGAATTTAATAGTACATAAATTTCAATTATTGCAAATTTTAATTATATGATAATAATATTATTTATTCATTGACCATGATTATGATGGTATAATGCTAGCAGTTAATAGACATAATGACTATTAATATTATTTATAACTCACATCATATTTATTCTTATATTATACCAATGATACATTACTAATTTGTGTATTGTCATTGTCATAAAAATAATTTTATATTTAAATTTTTTAAAGTAATCATATAATCTAAATTTATGTTTCTTATATTTTTATTTGTTTTTTAATTCATAATTATTTAATTGATTTCTAATTTTAATTCTAATTTATAATATAAAATTTAATTATTATATTTATCTTTAGATTTTTTATATAATTGTAATATTTTTTATATATTTTAATCATTGTTAATTTATTTAAATAAAATTTTAAGAAGTATTTTTCAAGCATAAAAATATTTAATACTTAAATAGACATTAACTGAAAATTGTTCCTCGCTTATTATTAACGTGATATAATTTTAATTTTAATTTTTTATTATTATAATATTATATCATGATAATATTATATTATTTTATTAAAGCTAATTAATAATTTAAATTTAATAAATAAATATTTGTATTTGATTATTTGTATAAATTTAGAAATTTATAAAAAAAGACTAGTAGTTTTATAAAATTATAAAAAAGAGTAGCATTAAATAAAATTAAGTAACAATATGATAAAATATTTTAAAACTTAAAAGAAACAACTAAACTTTAATTATAAATGAGATAAAATTATTTTAAATGCTAAAAAAAAAAGTATTCGTTTATATGTAGCCCTATGAGTATGCTATAAATAATTTTTAAATATTTAAATTTTAATTAAAATTTATATAATATTAAAAGTATATACTATTCGTTTAATGTTTATTAACCTAGACATATAATTATATAAGGTTTCAATGGTTTAAATAATAATAATCACAATATAAATTATTAATTAAAATAATTAAAATATAATAAAATGAATGACATATAACATTTTAAAAGATTTTTAGCATATAAAAAAATGGATTAAGAGTCAATTTACTCTCTAAACTTTTTACAAAAGTCTAATTAAGGATAAAATCAACTTTTGAGACAATTTAATCCTCTAACTTCCAATTTTAGGTCAAATTACTCCAATTCTATTTAAATGAATAAATTTTAATTATTAATAATGTGAAACAGTAATTTTTAAAAAAATAAAATTGTAGTAATTTGATCTAAAATTAAAAGTTAAAGTATTAAACTGGTCCAAAAGTTGATTTTGTCCTTAATTAGATTTTTGTGAAAAGTTTAATAGACAAATTGACTTTTAATCCTAAAAAATATAATTAAGAGATAATTAGAAATAATACACATGACATATTATTTAACATTTCAACATTTGACACATGATAACTATTCAATATTTGATACACGACACATTTTAGGAAGGATTTGATTTTACTGTATATATATTTTCCTTTTTCATTGCACGCAATGCGTGTGTGCTTAAATTATTTAATATCAATAAATAAAAATTTGAATATCAATAAATAAATATTAAGTAATTTTATCAAGCAAATAATTAATTTAATTTTTTATTACTTTATTTAGACATTCAAAAAGAAATAAGTTATTAAATAATAAAAAGAAATATGTATTTATATAAATTTTTAATAAAAAAAGTGTTATGTGGTATATTTTTAACAAACTATATATTTTATTATATTATTTTTTGAATTATCTATTTATCCCAAAAAAATATTTAGTAAGGATAAAATAGGCAATTCAAAATTTTGACACCATCAACCACCATCTCAAGAGTTCACTTAAGTAGTAGTAGTAGTCATAGTATATATATATATATATATAATTTTTATTAATTAAATAATATGATGATTTAATTACATATAATTTAAATAAGATTAGAGTGAATTTAATTAAATTAGGAGAATAATAAATATTCATTCGATATAAAATAGTTATATCTAATTTAAATATTTATATGAATTAAATTATATTTAATTATGATGATATATTATATTTATTAACTATATTTAATTAAGTAAATAACAAATTCATTAAGAAAATGAAAAGATGAAACATTGATTATTTTTAATTTAAACAAGAAAAAAAATAATGTAATCATTATTCAATATAATTTTATGTAAGAATCTTATTAAATTTTGCTTCTTTTTTTTCAATATATGTTTACATATTTTAAGATCAGTACTATGCATTACATAATTTAATAACATAAATTTAAAAGTTCACATAAATAGTTAAATTTTTATATAATTGATTTTGATTTCGTAAGATTTTATTTTGCAATTTAAAATTATTTAATTGAAAAGTGTACTTAAAATAAAATTATATAATCATATATTATTAACAAAAATAAAGATTAGAAAAAATATTTTTATCTTAGTGAAAATTTATATCTAATTTATATGATATTATAACTTTTTTAGAAAAATATTATTATTTAATTTATTTTAATTTAATAAAAAAATCAAACTCAATTGAATATAAAATAGAATATATTAACACGTTAGAGAAAATTAGTATTTGTAAATTTCCCTAAGAATAAACTCAATCCTCAAGGCATGTTGTAGGCCCATTGAAGGACGTATACAATCATTTTTAATTTATTTTTTAGTCCCAAGTAATGCCGCAACGTTCACCACATTCACCCTTCATAACACAAGGCTCACTTCTCTTTATTTAATTACTAAATTATTGTCTTTTATGCATGACTTTTCTAAAAAAATTATAAATCATTAGCCTAATACAGTAGAAAAGAGAAAAAAATATAGAATCCAAGTTAAATAATAAAAAGATATCTGAAGTGGACTAATCTAATTGAGAGGATTAGTAATATTAGATCAATAGGAAATTTATAAAATTTAATCGTAATTTTTTTACTAGATTCATATCATTAACTCATAAGGTGAATAAAACTACAATAGCATAATCATTTAAGTATGATTGTGTAATTTTCATTTGTTGTTTTTTACTCCAATGTAAAATATTTCAAAATGTTACTTTCACTTGTCACATCATCACAATATCAAAAAGTAAATAACCCCTTTTTAAAAAATTATTTTCCTCTAATTCAAAACTCCTTAATAACTTTTTTTTCATGGATCTCATACCTTTTAAAGAATCATTAACAATTTGAAAAAATGAGAATAAAATAACATTAATTGGACCCCACATCATGCATAAACCTTACTCTTAAATTTAGAACCCATAAGGGCATTTCCAATGCTACTCCTCTTTTATAAGTTTTTTCTAATGCCACATCATCAACACAACAAAAGTAAAAAAAAAAACTTATTTTTTGTATGGATTAATTGTGAATTTTTGCATATGATTACTTGGGACGAAAAATTATTTTCTAGCATTTCAAAACTTTGGGATTCATTCATTTGCCTTAGCCAAGAGACCATCAATAAGAGTAATCTTCAGGTAGCTAGTTTTCTCATTAGTTCTCCTATCACCACCACCATTAATGAATACTTCAATGTTGTCATCGATGGTACCTCTTTCTTGATTAAGGTCTAAGAGTATTGTACTCTTTTTGATCCAAATTATGTCATTTCATATTCATCTTCTTTTAGTTGCTTTAAGCATTTGATGTCCCCCGTCTTTCCTCCTGATTCACCTTTTCATTGTTCAACTTGTAAAAACTCATTTAATTCCTCCCATGCGTCTAATTCCTATGTTGATGTTCTCAGTAATCCCCCTCTAAACTTCTTCTCTGGCTTTCCATTTATCTCTCTTATTACCTTGATAAATGCGCTTATGCCTCTTCCTCTGGTGTTCTCATTTCTAGTTTCCCTCATACTATCATTTCCCCTACCCAACCTTCTTCGTCTTTATCTGTACTCTGTGGTCACTTTGCCTTGGATCGCTTGTTTCCAAAACAGGGCCCATCCACTATTTCCCCTATTGAACCTGATCCTATTGACCCACTTCTTCTGGATCCAAGTTCTCTTAATCTTAAAGCTATTTCCAGAGCTAAAAGAAAAAAGAGGCATTCCAAAAACCTCCGTTTTACCAAGAGAAAAATCGTTCGCCAAACAAAAATCACCCTTCCTCCTCATCCTTCTATCATTGAGAACTATATTTTTTATGATGGAATTAAAAATATGAACCATTTGCTTGCCTCTTGCGATCCCACCTCTGCAAACCCTCCTAAAAATATGGACATTTATCTTTCTCATGATAAAGAAGCTAATCACACTTTAGATATCGGTATGCAACCGGGCTTATTATGTGAATACGATAAGGATAAGATCTACCTATAGTTCAACAAAATTGTTGATGAGAAAAATAATGAGGTTGGTTAATTTGATGAGATCTCATAACAAAGTCTGATTCATTATCTATTCAGGCTCTAGAGCACACTGATCCTCTCAAAGGCATTGTCATCATTAGACTATTATTTTCAGTAGTATGTATTGTGATTCATATGTTGTATCTACTTTGTTCTATAAGACTATGTTCTGGTTTTCTTCATTTGCATTTCAGTCTTGACGTACTTTCAAAATGGATTATTTCACATATGATTCAAGCTTTAGGTCTTTTTTGGATGTATTGGGTTGGCCTTTTGGGGCTTCGAAAATTCCGTGCTTGAATCATATGTTTTTCCCTATGTCCTTAGAAAATTAATAATATATAACTCAATATATATAATCTTCTTCAATTCAAAATGGGTTAATTGTACCAACGGGTACTGAACTTTGGGTGCTTTTCAATTTAGACACTAAACTTTAATTTAATGCAATTTGGATACTGCAGTTAGATTAAGTATGAAATTTGGTTCATGAGTCATTTTCTTGTCAAAATTTGCTAATGTGGAGACTGAAGTGACACGTGCCCAACACACATAGGTGACACATGTCACTATGTAAAAAAAGATACACTTGTTACCTATGTGTGTTGGACATGTGTCGCTCCGATCGTTACGCTAGCAAATTTTGATCGGAAAATGACTTATAAATCGAACTGTATACTTAATCGAACTTTCGTACCCAAATTGCATTAAATTAAAGTTTAGTACCCAAATTTTAAATTACCCAAAAGTTCAATACTCGTTGGTACAATTAACCCATTCAAAACTCTTTCAAATAACTTATTTACATGGGTCCACAAGCATATCATGTATTATTGGATAAAATACTATTTAGTCCCTAAAATTTAACGAAAGTCACACTTTTGTCCCTTCTTATTTAAAAATAAGCTATGGTATCCCAAATGTTTACTTCTGTCACATTAGTAAGACATTTTATTAACTTTTCTACCAAATATCAATAAAAAGTCTAAAATGCCCTTCTTTAATGCTCAAATTTTCATTTGTATACAATACATACACTTTCTATTATTTTTATATTTTTGCAATTAAACTAATTGAAATTTCAAAGGAATCAAAATTGAATAAGAAAATGTTGAAATTGTTTGAAATTATAAACAATCCAACATCATAACCAAATTTATGAAGAAAAATAAAGATCCATTAAATTTACAAAATTAGTTTTTTAAAAAAGTATTATATTTGGAAAAAAATAAGAAGCCAAATGTCACTTTCTTTTTCTTCTTGTGCACATTTGATCTAAAATGCATGATACTTATTAAGATTAACTGGTCATTAACAGGCCACTTTTGTGTCATTTTAAATAATCAAAATTTCGAATTCATCCAAGAATTTAAAGAACTTATAGAATTTTGAATTAATTAAACTAAAATTTTGAATTTGAAGAATAAATACAAAGATGGTGGGCATTTCAAAATTAAAATAAAAATAATATATATATATATATATATAAGAAAACTATTATCAAACTCCACAATTAATAAGAATTAATAAATTAAAATGAAAACTAAGTTCGAATTTGAGCCTAACTATGAAATTAGAGAGAAAGAGGATATAAAAATGAATGAAACAAAAAATTCAATTTTTTCCATCTTATTTCAACCTCCATTTTCGTTTGTCTTCGATTTTTAACCTGTAATGATGGTGGTGGTTTGTGGAGATGGATTTCCATCTCTCTCTGTCTCTCTCTCTCTCATTCCCATATTGATTTTTGGTAAAGCTCAGTTAGAGGTGATGGTTTTCAATTTTGCCTCCATAGAATCATTTTCCACCGTCGATTTCGTTTTTCACTACACTAATAGATAGCCTTCATCTATCTTTGTCGATTCACTATGAATTCAGTAAAGCTCAGTTAGAGGTGATGGTTTTCAATTTCGCCTCCATAGAATCATTTTCCACGGTCGATTTCATTTTTCGCTACACTAATAGATAGCCTTTATATATCTTCGTCGATTCACTCTAGATATTTGCTTCATTAGCAGGATCAATGTTTTGAGAGAGAGAGAGAGAGAGAGAGAGAAATAAATAAAGGAAAATGGTAAGAGAGATAAATGAGAATAATAAGAGATGTTAAATTTTAAAATAATTATTTCCAAAAAACGTGTTAGAGAGAGGGGAAGGGGAGGGGTTAGGGTTATTTTATTAGTGTTGTTTAATTATGTTGTTAATTTTTTAAACGGAAAATGGTAAAAAAGTTAACAAAATGAATTATTAATGTAACAGAAGTAAACTTTGGCGATGTTATGGCTTATTTTTCAAAATGGACGAACGAAAGTGTGACTTTCGTTAAACCTTATGAATTAAATAGTATTTTACCATATATTATTTTATTTATATACAATATTTTTAATTTATATTTTTATATATTTTTTATTTATTTTTATCTATTTATCTATCAAGTAATTAAAAAATATATAAAGATTTTTTCATTAACTAATTTTGTGAAATATATTTTTATTTTTTAAAATATTTTATTTTTTTAACATAATTTCTTTATCCAAAAAATACCATTAAAAAAATCACTGAATATTATTATTTCTATGGTTATATAAAATACATAATTTACTTATAACATATTTTAATATGAACAAATACATGTCATTTCCAATGCTAAACATCTTTAAGGAGTTTTTTTCTACCGTCACGTCATCATCACATCAAAAGTAAAAAATCTCATTTTTTTTAAAACCTCTTTTCTTTAATTCAAAACTTTTTCAAACATTTTTTTTACATGAGTCTTACAACCATATCATCTATTATTTTATTTATATATAATATTTTAAATTTATATTTTTATATATTTTTATCTATTTATCTACTAAGTAATTAAATATATATATATATATATATATATATATATATATATATATATATATATATATTTATTTATAGATTTTTTCATTAAAAAATTTTGTATTTTTTTTTTATATTTTATTTTTTTATAAAAA
>CAOJBK016257620.1:0-11250 GCA_948294925.1 Codiaeum variegatum | reverse complement strand
ACATTTCTCTGGGTTCAGCTTCATTCCATAGGCATTCATCACCTCGAACACTTCTTTTAAGTCTTGCACATGTTGCTGGAAGCTAATGCTTTTTACCACCATGTCATCCACATAGGCCTCGAGGTTCTTCCAAATTTGTTCTTTGAACATGTGATTGACTGGCCTCTGGTATATGGCTCCAGCATTTTTGAGTTCGAAAGGCATGGACACCTAGCAGTATGTTCCCTTCTCTATAATGAATGAAGTCTTCTCCTCATCATCTTCATCCATTCTGATTTGGTGACAGCCTTGCTTGGCATAAGGCAGAGAAAAGTAGTTGAAATCGGCTGTGAAATCTACCATCTTATCAATCATAGGCAATGGATAGGAATCCTTTGGGCATGCCTTGTTCAGATTGGTGAAATTCACACACATTTTGTGGCTTCTGCTTGCTTTCTTGATTATCACCACATTGGCTAACCACTATGGGAACTGTACTTCTCTGATGAAACCAGCTGCAAGTAACTTTTCCACTTCTTCATTGATTATGGCTTGCCTCTCAGGCCCAAAGCACCTCTTCTTTTGTTTGACAGGCCTGTAGGCAGGATCTATATGTAGCTTATGAGTGATAACCTCTAGACTGATCCTTGGCATGTCAATGAAGGTCCAGGCAAATATTGCCATATTATCAACCAGGAATGCCTGTCCCTCCTCTTTCTCTTCTGGACTCAGTGCAAAGTTAATTTGGAGGGTTCGGCCATCGTCATTGACTTAGAAGGTCTCAATATTTTTGGGAGATTCACCTTGGATCGGCTAGGGCCTTATGAGAAAACGCCTCCACCATGTTTACTTCATTGAGCTCTAGAGAGATGGCTTTCCTCTTATTTTCCATTGTGAATGTCATCTTAGTCACCGCATCCCCATAGTATGCAAATTTGAACCGTCAGGGAGAGGAACTATCAGTCTGCTTCTTTTGACACTAACCTTATGAACTTCTCTCCCTTTAGTGGCTAGGTGATGAAAGATGATGATAAGATTGAAGATGAGATGTATAAAAGTATCTCCTTTAGTTTTTTTTTAGAGACACATGGTCATATGTTCATTCTCCAGAATGACCCTCGAGCAAAAAGTCTTTAATTTTTTGATATTGGATCCTACTTTTCCTTAAAACTCGTGCTCCTTCTTGTGTAGACAAAAACACATCTCCTGTGTGTTTTTCAGCACACATCCCCTGTGTGATTTTTTTGGGTTTGACTATTTGACTTTTTGTTGACTTTGCACCTCATGAATCATGTTTATTCCTTCCCTTTGTCATACTTTTCTACCTAAATACATAGACTAAACACACACATCAATTCAACAATAAAAATATGAATATTGCACAATTTTTGAGAGAATATATTCCAAAATCGAGCAAAATTATCTTAAATTTAGAGAATATTTTGATGAAAATATAGTCAAAGTTCTAACTTAACACTTATTTTCTCATAATCTAGTTTTTTTTTAACTCTTGAACTCTCATTGTAGGCCTTTGAGTTTAAGAAAACCTAAGGTAGGATTCTTCATTATAAATCTTCAACCTAGCATTGTAATCAAGTCTTGGAAATCTTTGTATACACTTTAAACACTTATAATTTGGAGTAATAAGCTCCAATTTGTATTTGGGTGAAATATCAGAGAACTATAAGCTTGGAGGCTTCAGTTGATGCTAGTGGAAACTCAATCGGTTGATTGAGAGAGTGGACGTAGGAGAAGGAGTCTTTGAACCACTATGAAACTGAGCAATTTGTTCTCTCTCTCTCTCTCTCTCTCTTATTCATTGCTTATTTCCTATTACTCTATTTTTGGTTTGATATTGATGCATTGAAACTTGCCTTTCCATAACCTTAAGTTTATTGTTCTTTAATATTGAGATATTATAGATTTTAATTTGGAAATAGTTTAAAAAGTTTTAAATTGGTGTTTTTTTTAAAACCTAAGAACATTTTCAAAACACCAATTCACCAATTACTCAAACTATCAGCTCTATAATTTTAAAACCTTCAGACCTTTCTATAGTCCACTTTGACCCCTTTGTCTTCCAATCTTTGAATCTTCTCTTTAGAAATCTTTAGATACTTTGTCATCTTTTCATCTCTCGCTACATACCATCTACGTGTCCTAGTACCAGTTGGGAATTGTTATAAATGCACAGCCTCTCAGCCATAAGAAAGTCAATCAGCCGAAGCCCTTGAACTAAGGACTCATACTCAACAGTATTTTTAGTGGTTAGAAAGTCTAACTTAATGAATAGTTCAAGAGGCTTCTATTTTTGCTTTTCAAGATTATCCCGATTTTGTTGGCATTTTTTAGAACTAGCCCCATCTACATAAAGCTCCTGGGAGGTATCCAAATCTATTTCACTTCTTCCTTTTTCCTATGAGACCTTAGCTTCACAAACTTTAAGGAATGAACATTCTGATATAAAGTCTATTAGGATTTGTGCTTTGATAGCTTTTCGTGTGCAATAATGCAACTTGCACTACCTAAATTCTATACATTAGCATAACATTCTCCCTAAGGTCTCTAGTTTATGCAATGTTTTCTACAAAAGGCTTGTCTGTCACTATAACACTTTGGTGAGCCTAAAGATAGAATTTAAATTTCTTACATGACAAAAAGAGAGAGTAAGATAATTTTTCAATAGGAGTATAGTTCAGTTCAACCACTTATAAGACTTTGCTGAAATAGTAGATTGGCTGCTAAACCTCTCCTTCTTCTCTTATTAAGACAACATTGACTGCATAAGGAGATGCAAAGAGATATATGGGCATTTCTTCTCCTGGCAAAGATCTAAGCAACACTTTCTCTGAACTAAGATGGGCTTTTAACTCGTCGTAAGATTTTTGGAAGTCCTCAGTTCACTTAAAGACCACATTCTTTCTCAATTTCTTGAAGAATGGTAGATACTTATCTGCTTCCTTATACATGAATCTATTTAGAGCCACTAACCTCCCCATCAACTTCTGTACTTGTTTTACATTTTTTAGAGCTGACATGTCTAAGATGGCTCATACTTTAATTAGGTTTAGCTCTATCCCTTTCTCATTCATTTGGTACCCCTAAAACTTTCCTCCTTGCATGAAGAAGGGAAACTTTTGTGGGTTCAATTTCATTCCATATTGATTCACTACCTCAACGATTTCCCCCAAATCCCTAATGTGTTCCTCAAACTCTGGCTCTTTACTATCATAACATCCTCATATGCTTCGAGATTCGTCCCCAACTGATCTTTGAAAATTATGTTGACAAGTCTTTAGTAAGTAACACCTTCATTCTTGAGTCCAAAGGGTTGATGTATGGTAATAGGTGCCTTTTTTGTGATAAAGGAGGTTTTTTTCTTCATCATTGAGGTGTGTCCTAATCTATTGTTCCCAATGTTTGGCATCCTGGGAAGAGAGATACTTGTAACCAACTATCAAGTCAGCTAATTTATCCATCACAGGGAACATATTAGAGTCCTTTAACCAGGATTTGTTGAGATTCATAAAGTCCATACACATTCTGTAACTCTCATTTGCTTTCTTAACCAATACCACATTTGTGATCCATTCTGAGTTCTAAACTTTCTTGATGGTCCCTGCTTCCATCACATTGCTCACTTCTTCATCAATCACAACTTGTCTCTCTGCTCTAAAGCATTATTTTCTAGTTTTATTGGACTAAAAGTAGAACCCACATTTTACATATGGGTAATCACTTTGGGGCTGATCCCCCAGCATCTCTGAGGAGCCCCATACAAAAGTCTTCTTGTGGTCGCTAAGAATCCTTTCACTTTAGCTCCTTCATCATCAAGTAACCCTACATTCACCCGGAGGCATCTCTTTGATTTATCCATTTGTACTGGAAAATTTTCAAACTTTTTAGTTGGCTGAGCCCTCTAGCCTTTTGTTGCCCCTTTGACCTTGCATACATCTCCAGTCTCGATTTGCACCATGCTTGTTCTCTTTTAAGTGAATTATATTTCCCTTTTTGGTTTGTGCATGCTGTAGACATAGAAGTTGGTCTCATATGACAAAGGAAATGGCACCCCTAATTTCTTTACACCGGTTATCTACATCCAAATCATGGAGTAGGGGCTTGCCCATCATAATATTATATGCCAAATGGGTTTTAACTACAATGAAGAAGGCCATAATTGTAACACATTTTGAGGTTGTACTAATGGTGAAGGGAAATTTGATATATCCCATAGCTAGGACTTCTATTTTATCTAGGTTTTTGACTAGATTTTTGAGATCTTTCAATTTTGTTTCCTTCATTCCTATCTTCTGATATGCTTCATAAGAAAGCAAGTTGGCGAAACTTCCACTATCCACTAAAATCCTCTACTCTGTGAAGTTGGCAATTATTGCCTGGGCGACAATCAGGTGAGCTCTACTTGGCCTCATAATTTCTTCTTCTTCTACAACCCACTACTTTTGGCCTTTGTAAAAAACAATCTCTGGGGTTTCTTTACTTTGAGTAATGGTTTTGCCCTTGTTGTTGCTTATTGCCTCTTCTTGGTGTCCACTCATCAAAGAGGCTATGTTTCCTACCTAACCCTCATTTACTACTAGTGGCTCACATTTCCCTTGGTCTTTGATAAACCCTTTCAAATAGTCTTGCTAGAAATGAGGCGAACACCTCTTTTAGCCTTGGATTAAGAGGAGTGAATTACGTTACATCAAATCCTTTCTTAGCCGACCCTTTTCCTTTTGGCTAGGATGCCCCTTCTTGGGACTTGCTATACCCCTATTTCTTTTTTCTTGCTTTTCTTCAATGGAGTCTCTTCCTCTTTACTCCTCCGCTTTTTGGGTGAATTGGCTCGCCTAGAAGGTGTCATCTTCCCTTATATATTTTTGTGCCAAAGTCATGGCATCTTCTAAACTGTTAGACAGGTCTTTTGATAACTTCTTAAAAAAAGTTGATGTGCATAATGCACTTTTGCAGGGCTTTGATCACTATTGGATGGTCCAAATGAGTGACTTTTAATGCCTCAGAATTGAATTGAGCTAGAGAATCCCTTAACGATTCATCGAGTCCCGATTTACAAGCTCTAAGACCTGTGTTTGCATCTTTATTGGGATGCTTGCTGCAAACCTCTTCGTAAAACTTTCTTATTGCTACTGGAAACTATTTATATTTCTTTCCTCTAAATTATCAAACCATTTAGTGGCTACTCCACCTAAAGACTAGTGAAAAAGCTCTACAGAGTGTTCCATTGCTCTTAGATTGTAGCTCAACTTCATATTTGTAATTAAAAATGTGAACCTTCAAATATTTTGACCTAATGTAATTTGTGATATTTGGGGCTTTGAATTTGTTGGAGATATGGTATTATGCTATTCTCTTAATTAATAAAGATTTCAACTTAATGGTTAAATCTTTGTCTCAAGACTTTTTCTTTCCTTCAAACTCCTTCATACACTGCTTCACCATTTCCCTTATATCCTAAGGGTTATGACTTAAAGCATCTTATTCTCCCTCTGCTCTCCTTTGAGATTTGGATATATAGGAGGCTCTCCTCTTCTCTTATTCCCTTTTGGAATAATTCTCCATACTCTTTTCTCCACCATTGGGCCTTGACTTACTGGACCCCTCTAAGCTTTCTTCATCCTTCCTCCGACTCCTTCTGCTTCTCTCACCTTGCCTACCTCTTTGTCCTTCGGGTCCTCATTGTTTCCCATCACTGCTTCTATTTCAGATCTTAATATGGTGGATGTTACTTATGGCTTATCCCCTCTTTCTCCTTTAGGGGTTTCAAATAACCTTATTCTCACTGTTATTTCTGAGGGTGCTCCTGCAGCTTAATTTGTCAATTGTTCAGTTGGGCTCTAATTCTGTAAGAGTTGAAATAAAGGAGTCAGAGTACTCAGGACACTTTATAGAGCTAGAGCAAGCTTTGAAGGTACATTAGTTGAGGTTTGGGTTAGGGGTGTAGTAAAGGTAGCAATTCGAAGTGTTTATCTCATGAAATCGGCTACAGTTTAGAGGGATGTGACTAGGTTAGGGGTGGTGGAGGTGTTTATGGATAGAGTTTCTAGTGTAGCATTGCATGTTGGGTTACTGGCGAAAGGGATGTCAGTGGCATTATTTCAACTTTTCTGGTCTTTCTTCCATGTTTGTACCTTAAAGTTATACAAGCATTTAACCTTTGAATCATAAAACAAAGTCAATGTGGCTATCCTCAAATGGAGAAAAGAAAAATAAATATGCTTGAGATCATGAAAGATTTTTATTAGTTTCTTACAGACAACACCAATTTGATGAGCCTGAACTCACCAATCTTTTGGTATCTAACAATGGGCTGGGCCTGTAAGCTTGAGATGAGCCTGCATAAGGAATAACCGTGAGTTAAAAGGTAGACTTTGTCCCTGGCAAAGACCTTCCGATGCCCAAATCAATGTCTTCGGTTTAACAATGCCTCGGAACTCTAAAAAATGTGGGATTGGGGGGTTTTTAAAGAGTTTTGGGTCATGGAACATATCTCAAAATGTGTGTTATAATGAACTATTTACAGCGTTGGTTGGATTTCCAAAGCCGATAGATGCCCCTATGGTATTCTGCCACGTGTCGAATGATGAAAGTGGCATGACAATGGTTGCTTATTAAAGGAATGTCAAGTGTCCTTCAAGAATATCCCATGAATATGCTGCCTTTTTGTAATCAAGAAGTTGCCTTCGACAAATTGAAAGTGGTCCTTTGGCAGATCCCACTTCGAAGTTATTTGTCTTGACTTGAGCTAATTTAGAATTTTCCTTTACTTGGCTTTTTTTTAGTCTTGTCCATTTAACATTTGGATTCAAACTCGATTCTCATCATTAGTCCCGTATCAATAACTATTAATAATATTATTAATAAAACTAATAATTAAAAAAATTTATAGTAATAATAATAACAACAATAGATACTAATATTAAAAATTATTGATGATGATATTATTATTATAAATATAAAAATTTAAAAATCAATTTTAATTAATTAAAATTATCTTTAATTAGTAAAAATTAATTTTAATTAATAAAAATTAGATTTTTTTCTTTTTAAAAGATAGAAGAATAAATTAATGTGTAAATCATTTTTTCTACTTTCAACTTTTTCTGAAATTTAAATATGAAATGTGTAACTGTAAACATTAATAATTTATCATCATTTCACAATCTCTCACGAATAATAAAAATCATATTTAATTAATAAAAATAATTTCAATTCTATAAAAATTAAGTGAAAAGAAAGAAAGAAAAAACAATAGGTAGAAAAAAAAAACAACATGGTACATTTTCTTGCTTCGATTTCCAAAAGAAAACAACATGATTTAACTCAAATGAACTGGTGCAGAAATCAAGAAATTATTTCAAAATACAAGTTATTGTTAAAAATTAATGAATTCTCACAAAATCATATAAAAAATTAAAAAAAATTATAAAATATTATAATATTAAAATTTTTATAAAAGTTTATATGTGACATATATACGTGAGTATTTAACTATAAGTAAATATTACGAGTTTGTCATGTATTTGAAATATTTTTATAAAAAATTTAAAATACTATTTTTTTTTGTAAAAAAATTTAAATAATATTATTTTTAAAATTAAAAGTAAAAATATAGTATTAAATATAATTTCTTTAAAAAAAATTTAAACAACGGTCCACAACTATGTTGACATAGATACTCACTTCAATTTAGTCTTAATAGGTCGTATTCAATTATGATTTTTATAAATTTTCTTTTAAGTAATGACTTTTACAGAATTTATGGATGTTTAAAGATCTTTACAGAGTTAATGTGAATTTATTAAAAAATCATTAGAAATCTTGATAGATGAGTTAGGATTTTCACAAATTTTTTTTTTATAAATTTACACATAAAAAGTCATTAAAAATATATAAAAATCTTTTATTTATAAAAATAATATCTTTTTGAATACATATTTATTTTTTAGTTGATTTTTTAAAAATTATAGTTGACTACTTAATAACTTTTATAAATATTTTAAAAATTAAAAAAAAAATTCTTATTAAATACATCGTAACTTTATAAACTTTTTAAAAATCTTTAAAAATTCTAATTGAATATTTTATAATTTTTATAAAATTTTTAAAAATTTAAATTGAATATCTTCTTGTCTTCTAATTCTGTAAAAATTATTAAAAATGTAAATTGAATACAGCCATTTTAGTATTCAATCTCATTAAGGGTCTGAGCCCATTATGATCCTTCTGCTTAAAAGTGTGTGGGCTAAAATTCAAGCTTCCATGCCCAACGACTGAAAAGAATGTCCTGACGTTTCAATTTAATTGTTCAAAAATCTCTAAAAAAAATTTCAATTTTTATTTGTTGTAGCAATCAACACTGCTGGTTTAATCCAAAAAATCCCAACTTTTTTAAAAATTTAATCTTGATTTTCTTCCAATTAGAAACCCTAACCCTAAATTTCCAGTTTTCATGGCGTCGAGAAAGAAACAATCAGAAGGAATCGCTTTGCTTTCCATGTACAACGATGAAGACGACGAAGATATGGAGGATCTTGATGACCACCAACGGGTGGAGCTGCTGGAAGAGATGAATGAGCATAGAGAATTAAACGATATAGCGCCTGTTTCACTAAGCGATGCAATGGTTACTGACGAATTAGCTACTGAAACTACGCCGCCAGTTCCCAATCAGAATTCAACTCCCAAAGAACGGCCTTTGACGCCGCTGCACCAGCAGCCTCAGGTATTATTGTCATCGTCTCCGCAGCAACAGCAACAGATGGTGGTTAGTAAAGCGACAAAGAGAAGCGGTAGAGGGAGGCTCACTATTGTAGATTATGCTCACGATGAAGTTGCCATGTCTCCTGAACCCGATGTACTCCTAAGGCTTTGCCATTGCCTTTTTCTTTTTGATATTATTGCTGTTAATCTGTATTGTTTGTTTGTTTATTTATTGTTTTTCCTGATTAATTGCAGGAAGAGGAATTTGGTGAAGAGCTTCAAAATGCTAATGGTATGTGTGACTTTCCTGGGACATATTCAGCACCATTTTTCAGTTATAATGCTAATTTCAACTGTTAGTTCTTATAAATGCAGATGCACTCGTAGTATGCTCTTACAATTTAATTAGTTACATATTGTTGTGAATTTTTTTCTAGGTTGATTTCTTCTCTAGATGTGAGGTTTTAACATTTCTAGTTTTTGGACACTTTCTTACAATTGTTTGGTGTCTAGAGTTGAGCAAGTGAGATAGTAAGCAAACTCATGGGTGAGGATGACACACTGTTTTTCCTGGTTAATGGGCATATTGTGTTCATATATAGACTTTTGTGGCTGCAATGTTTAATTCATTGGTTGCATGGATAGGGGAGTTGAAGGACAGGCTTTAGCTAAATAGCTTAGTCAAATGTTCTCTGAAGCCTTGCATAATTAGGGATGGGAGAGCTTTTGACAGTTTGGGAGTTAGTCACTGAAGGTAATCTTGGGCTGTTGGACGCATAAGATGGAATAAACATAGAATAGCCTGTAAATACTACATGTTAGTTAGGATGGCCATTATTAAGAACTTGAGTAGTTCCATACTTGCTAAATGCATTGTGTAATTAAATAACGAGGGAGACAAGGTTGAAGGTTCTTGTGATTTCTCATTTCTTAGTAGTTATGATAATTTCTATCATCTGATATTCTTCTTTTTCTTTGTTCTTTTGTTTCTTATTTTCTATTTTTATGTAGCAGGTGCCAGCCGAGAAAGAACACCTCCTGGAACTGTTCAGGTTTTAACACCTAGTGTTCAAGCAACTTCTCAATCATCGGAAAATCTAGAAACATCACAACATGATGAAATAAATACTACAGTTAATCAACCAGAAGCTGCAGAAAATGAAGCTACTACTGATTTTCCTGCAGAAAATGTCGATCTATTGGATAAATTTCTTCCCCCACCACCAAAAGACAAGTGCCCAGAGGAACTTCAAGTAAGTAACTTTTCTGTCATCAATTGGAGTGCTGTAAGAATTGCTGACTTTGATACCTTGGTACCTTCTTAGTATCATAGTTGTTAAAGGCTCGAGGTGCAAAAGGGTCTTGGAGCCTAGATGTGAGGCGTAAATGTACCCCTGAATGACAAGGTGCAAAAAACATTTTTTTGAAAAAAAAATTCTACTTCAAAGGAAGCTTATGTAATGATAATAATGACTATTCCTCTATTAGTACTTTCATAAAAAAAATAATAATAATAGAAAAATCCACACATAGAACATAACTATATGGTTCTAATGCACAACACACAATGTTCATACTTCCAAAAATAATAATTCAGCAGTAATTTTTTAAGAAAATAGGCAAAAAGCTAACAAACAACAGCATTTCGTTATATGCGGGTAGCAATAAACTTTTTAACTGTAATCTTAAGATTTATTGTAAAAATTACTACTATAATAATCATTGTAAAAATCAGTATAGTAAAAAATAGGAAAAATCAATGTTGCATATCCATTGTACTAATAATCTTAAGCTAAAAGTCAATATAGCATTTCAGCATATCAATATTTAAGGAGAAACATAAAAAAACAAAAGAGGGACATTGAAGAAAAGAACCAGATTGGGGGCAGATTCCTGAAGAAGAAACAGACAATAAGAAAGAGATTCAAGAAGATTGTGAAAAATAAATAAATAAATAAAAAGCAGAAGGAAAGATTGTGAATGGAGAGCATACCTGGCTGGTTGGAAGGAAGAGTGACCTTCTTGTCTTCTTCAATTTTTTTTTCTTAATTGAAATTATATAGTATCGGCAAGTCTACTATAAGTTGTGTTAAGTTATAAATGAATGACTGAGATTATTTAGCTATTTTATTCAAAAAAATAAGAAATACACATAAAAGAGCCTTTTTTTACAACAGCGTGCCCTTTTTGCTCCTCGTCTGCTGTGCGAGGCACACCTAGGCGCTCATGTTCCTGACATTACCCGCCTTTGACATTTGAAGGCACTAGCAGTTGTGCCTCATGCCTTAGGCACGCATTTAACAACTATGCTTAGTGTAAATACTTTCTTTCCAAAAATAGGGTATTACTTGTCTTAGAATCTTCCCTGGTTGAATTTTGCAGTACTACTTGCATTATGAAATTTGATTATATTCTGATTGTTTCCAATGTAGTCAAAGCGAAGGGCGCGCTTTTGAATGAAGGTGGGCGCAAATATTTATAATAATTAAATAATAATGTAATAATTCTAAAACACATAACATTCATCAAATATAGTTTAATAAAACTAAA
>CAOJBK016257557.1:0-12840 GCA_948294925.1 Codiaeum variegatum | reverse complement strand
CGTCAGTAAAGTTAATTTTGGCGTCAGTAATTACTGACGCCAATAATTGCGTCAGTAATTGGCGTCAGTAAAACTTAAATTTCTTGTAGTTACTGACTCTTTACTGACGTAAAAATCGCGTCAGTAAGTTACTGACGCAATTGATGCGTCAGTAAAGTGTCAGTAAATAATTAAAATTTGTTTTTTTTTTGCGTCAGTATGGGGTCAGTAATGGTATTTTTTGCGACAATAACTACTGACGCAAAAAAATGCGTCAGTAAATTGCGTCAGTAAATTGCTTTTTTTTTGTAGTGTCATCCCTCAAAAATGCTCTCGACCCCTGATGGCTTGAAGCCTCTTAATCCCCCATTCTATGCTCATGCCTATGAGAGTGTTTTCACCTACTCTTTGAGGCTTTGTGTGATCTACTCCTTTTATCATCATCTCTTCTGCTATGTTTGGCCTCACTCTCTGTAGGGCTATCTCTCATTCCTTCTCTATTATCGTCCCCTCTCTTCCTTCCCTCTCTCTTGCTCTACCCCCTCCTAGAACTTCAATTACTGACCTAACCCTTCCTGCCCCTCCTATGGGTCTTCCAGGTGGCACTATCCCTTTATCTGCATTAGTGAGGGTATTAAAGTTTAGCCTTCTACTTCCTTCAGATAAATTATTACCTATTTGTGTTGGTGGGTTAGGTGTTATGGTTTGTTAAAGTTGTGGGAGCAGTGGCATAAGATTGGCGACTATACTCTGCAATGTAGTTACAAGTTATGGGGTGACAGGAGGTAATATGGGTTGTAGAGCTAGGGTTGAAGTGATGGGTATTTGTGTTTGCCCAATAATAGTTTGAAGAGTTTGTAGAGAGGTGGTTAGATTACTCCAAGCCGCCAGAGTGGGAGCTTGAGTATTTGCAAGTGTGTTGAGGGCTTAAGTTATGCCAGTGGGCTATTGTGGGCTATTGCCTCCATTGTGGGTTTCATCATTGGTAGATTCCATCTTTGAGAGTTTTCTAGTGCAGGCTAAAATAAAAGAAGAAAGGGTTGTCAGTGTGACAATCCTCAAGGGAAGAAGAGAAAGTATGAGAACTTGGCGTTCCCACAGCCGGTGCCAATTGATGAAGGTTATGAAGTCTCCAAGTTGACAGCGAAGTCTTTTAGTTGAACTAGGGACAATCTGCATACAGAATGGGTTAGAAGGATTTAGACAGTGGTCCGACAGAAATCCTCCAATGCCCAAGTCAACTAGGAAAACAGTAAGAGAAAATAGAACTCTTTAAGTATGGAGTGAAGAACAATTATCTTGTATGAGGTGCTCCTAGGATATTTATAAGGAATGGGCTTCTATACTTAAGACATGTGTCAGCGTTGGACGGGTTGGAAAGTACTTATGATAAGACCATTACATGACCGGGGGCTGGTGAGTGACATAGACAGCTATCCTTATATATTTTCCGAACCCTAAAGGTTAGGGTGACTAAATTGGAAGGGGTTTGGGAAATTACTCAAGATATGTTTAGTTCCCATTGAACCCGAACTATGGTAGTTGAACCCGAACTATGGTATTAGGGGCCCATATCATTTACCTTTTACTTTTTTTTTTGCTCAATAAATATTTACATTTTATTTGAAAAAGTAGAAAACTCTTTCCTATGTTAATATTTTTTATCATAAATGGTGATACTATTCTCTTTTTTTAGAAATTTGAATGGAGAGAGAGAGAGAGAGATTAGGATATCTATAGGAATGATATTTTAATTCGAACATACAGACCCAACTTGATCTCAACAGGGAGGATTAGTCAATGATTGACTGGATTATAGACAAGAAGTGTAAAATAATTACCCAATTGATTATGGGAAAGGATCGAGATGGGAGGTGGAAAATGCAGAGATGGGGCGAATTGGGCATATATATAACCGATCATTGCCGTTCTTAAATATCTCAACTAGGGGTGTCAAAACGGATTAGCGTGTCTTGTTCGTTTCGGGTTGACCCATTTAAATGACATGATTAACATCAACACAAACACGACCCATTTATTAATCATGTCAATATTTTTGATCCTAACATGGCACGAAAAATAAACGGGTGATCCGAACACGACACATGTAACCCGTTTATTTAAACAAGTCATAAAATCGAATACAAACCGTTTAATATATATAACAAATATAATACGAAATACATTAAATTAATTAATTGTAGTTAAAAATTTAACATTTTAATAATATTTATAATCTTAACTAATAAATTTCGATTCTAAAATTCTTAATATAACAAAAAGTTAACTTATTAATATATTTATTAAACTTTTAAAAAATAACTTAAGTCATTAAATGGATCAAATGGGTATGTTTGACACAACACGACACGACACATATAATTAAATAGGTCAATAACGGGTTAGCGGGTCAATCCGCTACAAGACACGTTTAGCTCGTGTCATAAATGAGTCGACCCTTTTATGACACAAACTCATTAAGTCTCAACCCTAACCCAAAAATTTTTTGTGTTAGGCGAATCCTGTTATTATGTCATGATCCATTTTGACACTCCCAATCTCAACTCTGTTAGCACTTTGGAAACACTGCTCAACAAATTAATTTAAAAAGACAATATAGTGAAATTTGACTTAAAAATAATTACCAATACTTTTTACTTAATTGCACACTCTAATTGTAAGTGCATATATGCCTAGGTAGTAGATCTAGGTTTGATTTCCATCCCCACTCAAAAAAAAAAAACTTTTTTAACTCAATTACAATTCAAACAATAATTAAATAGGATACCTTTACAATCTTATTAATTTCTATTTTTTGATACAATATTAGAAGAAAGAAAATAAGAAAGCTATTGTTTCGATATTGAATTCATTGTCTAAGAAAAAATGAGCTTATGGCTAAGTTATTGTAATTACTTAAAAATAGAAGAAGAAACTTTCTAAAGAAGCCATGTGAAATATTGCAATTACAGTAATTTTAGCAGGCAATTTTCCTTTATCTTTTCTCAAAAAAATAGCTTCTTAAACTGGCCAAGAATTCACCATCCCAAATTCTGCTATGAATATTTGGATTATTAGCCCTTCCCAATTGGTGTAGCCTTTGAAAACCTCTCCAATCCCAAAAGCAAATGACACCAAATTGAGTAAAGCAGCCAAAGTTAGACTAACAAACATAGGATATGGGACTCCAAATTCAAAGATCTCTTGATCATATCTTTTACTTTGCTTATCATCAATTACTTTGCTTGTCACATTGAAACTCTGTGTTGAAACGCCTATGGAACTGACAACAAATTCAATAAATCCAAATAAGAAGCTTGTAATGCCTCTTATAGTCCAAATTCTTTGATCATTCCACCACATTTGGAATGTTCCATTATCTAAAATAAAGTCTAAAAGGTCCTGCCCATAGGCTCCAATGAATAGAAATGGATACAAATTCTGTTACCTGCAATCATGTTTCCATTCTCTTATTAGAAAATTATAAAGAGGTTAAGTTAATCAATACTTTTATTTATGCACAATATTCGAATCAAAATAAGTGTTATTTTCACATAAATTTAATATTTTATTTTATTTTGTTTGCGTTTGTGATTCCTACAACATTTTATTTTCCATTGTCTTGAGGCATTTTATCATTTTTATGCAGCATTTAATTTTTGCGAATGATTTAGACAAATAACACATATTTGCTTTAACAATATATCAAATCAAAAATTATAATAATCATCTGTTGAAGAATTTGAATTTTTGGTATTATATTCAGCATAAAATTATTAAATTTGTATATATTAATATAGTTGTTATGAATTTTCTGTTTATTGTTTCAATTTTCATCATTTTTTACAGATTAGATTTATGCCTATGTTTCTCATTTATTATATATAAAAAAGCTTTGAGAGGCTTGACCTGACGGTAAGTAGCTAATGGTTACAACTACATGTTTCATATTCGATTTTTGGGGGAAGTAGGAGTTAAAATTGATCTGGACATTAATCCATCCTCCTATCTTTTTTTTTTTACTTTTAAAATGTATAAAAAAATAAAGATTTGATTAAATTTTATAGAGTTGAATAAAAATTATTGGTTTGATAAAAAAAATAACAATTATAGGATTTTGGCAAAATATATATATATAATAAAAATAATATTTTATTTAAGTTTTCAATATTTTTTTTAATTTTTAGAGATTTTGAAATTTGATATATTTAATTTTTCAAATTAGTTAAAAAATTGAATTACAATTTATAAGTGTCGTGAAATCTATTACTAAAATAAATTAAACCCAAACAAGGGGAAATTTTTTATTACTCTAAAATGTCAAAGATTTAAATTATAATATGTTGAGGCGTAGTGGTCTCACTTCATGTTGCCTTTAAGGCATTTTTAAAATTTTTTTTTTATATGTATGCATAGTTTTTTTAATATGATGGAAGATCCAATTGATCAGTAGTCATCTCTTTATATATGTTATTACAATGAAATTTCACTTAATATGAATAATAGCGGATTCATAATTTTAAAATTGAGTATGCATAATTATAATTATAAGTAAAATAAAATTATATATAAAAAAAAAAGAATAGAAGAGAGAAAAGGTGGGAGAAATAAAACATTTGAGTGAGAATAGTTTATATATATCTATATATTGATTTATTTTATTTTCATCATTAAATTTTTTAAAATTATTATAAAAAAAATAGTTCATAAATCAAATTAAATTATCACTTGTATAAAATTTTAATTTATAATTTCATTTGAGAATACAGTATATGCATAGAATACAATCTATTTATTGTTTATAATTAAATAATATATAAAATTATTATACATAATATATTTTCTTAATGAATTTATATAGTTATATAATATAGAAAAAAATTATAAAGTCAAATAATTATAATTATACTATAAATTATTGTACAAATGAGGCTTTATATTTAAATAAATTTAATTTATTTAAAAAATAATTAAGCATATTTGTGTTATTGCTTGACTTAAAAAAACACCATGATTTTTTGGACATAAAACAAATCAGAACCATGGTTTATGAGTAAAAAAAAAAGAAGAAACAATGATAACAAAGTCTAAGCACGTAAATATTTATATGGTTACTAAGCATTTGACAAACTTAGGTTACGCACTTGCATACCTATTGACATGCATAGATCTGCACCTGAATATAGATTGGGAATTCAAATTCAAGAGCTATCACTTTGAAAAATAATGTTCTTATCATTTAAACTAAGCTTTAAGTATGTATGCATACATTTTATTTTAGAAAAATTAGATGTTTTATCTTATTTTGAAAGAAAAAAAAAACAATTTATAAAAACAATAAAAAATCAATTAAATGTAATTTTAATTTTTAACTTTCAGTAGCAACTCCAAATACATTTAGGAAGTTATATTCAACAATCAGGAACTACATGAAAAGTTGTTGTCCTTTTATGTCACTTCCATTAAGCCTGAACCATCTCATTTTCCAGCCACTGTTAATGTTGCCACCAAACCAATACTTCGCCATTACACCTGCAACAACAAAAATGGACGCACTAATTTCACCAACTACCATAACAATTGAAACAATTCTGTTAAATATAATCGAACTCCACAACCCTATCATGATTTTTGTCAGCTTTGTGGCATTCAAGGACATACTGCAAAGAAGTGTTCCTCTTTCAACCTTGTTCCAAATTCAATCACTCCTCAAAATAATCAAGCGAATACATGGAAGCCATAAGCCAACTATGCCATCTCCCACAATAATAACAAGAATTGGCTCCTTGGCAGTGGCCCAAGTCATCATGTTATAGCTGATCTAAACAATCTTTCAATGCATTCGTCTTATGAAGGTTCAGATGATATCATGATTGGTGATGGAATTGGCTTATCATTTAAACTAACCTTTAAGTATTTATGTATATGCCCCCAAATATAGATTAAGGATTCAAATTTAAGAGATCTCACTTTTAAAAATAATGTTCTTATCATTTATGTTTGGATCATGTAAAGGATTTAGATTAAATCCCTTATTTAATAGTTATATGAATTTATATTTTGAACACCTTAATCAAATTTATGATATATTTTAAAAGTCAACCAATGGAAATTTAAAATAACTTCTAAATGAATGTTATTTGAAACCTTTTATTTCAAAATTTTAATATTTTAACATTTAAATTTCAAATCAAATATTTCTATTTAAACATATAGTTTTAAAATTTGGGATGTATTATATACCTCCAATATGCGATTAAGTCAATTGTATTTCTTAAACTCTCAATTACAAAGAACTTTCGTTATATAAATGTATAACTAAAAATACAATAGAAACTTATTTCTCTTGTAAATGGAAATTATTATGTATTCTTAAATTCACTTCAATTTTGAGTTGTAGATTTCGATACGAAAACTCAAAAATCTACCTCAGTTTAGGTATGGTTTAGATTTTTTTAAGTTGCTCTAGGAATTTTGTCTTGAAAAACTTTTCACATAAATAACACATGGTAGGTATGGTTCAGATTTTTTTAAGTTGTTCTGGGAATTTTGTCATGAAAAACTTTTCACATAAATAACACATGGTATTGGAGTGTCATTGCGGATTGATTCCAAGACTCTTAATGAGGAATTTGATCATTATCTTTGAATTTTGATTGATTTAAACCATGTGGGGAAATTACATGATGCTTTACATATTTAAACAACAATTCAGTTTTTTTTTTGAATTGATGTAACTTATGAGTAAATTTTATTCAATTTGTTCTTCAGTTGTACTTACTTCTCATGATTGAAAGAGGTAGGCCTAAGGAGATTTCTAAGTTTAAAGTCAATAAAGGTTCTACAACTCCTAAGTTAAGAGCAAATAAATCTACTGAGAGGTAGACCTTCCAAAAGAACCAATCTTTTATTCCTATCATGAATGTTTCTTAATATATTATATGTAATTGATCTTGACAAACAGAAGGAGCGTGTCCTGTTAGCACAAGACTTTGTCAACAATCAGGAACTACACGAAAAGTTGTTGTCCTTTGATGTCACTTCTACTAAGCCTGGACCATCTCATTTTCTAGCCACTGCTAATGTTGCCACCAAACTAATACTTCGCCATTACACCTACAACAACAAAAATCGACACACTAATTTCACCAACTACCATAACAACCGAAATGATTCTGCCAAATATAATCGAACTCCATGACCCTATCATGGTTTTTGTCAGCTTTGTGGCATTTAAGGACATGTTGCAAAGAAGTGTTCCTCTTTCAACATTGTTCCAAATCCAATCACTCCTCAAAACAATCAAGCGAATACATGGCAGTCATAAGCCAATTATGCCATCTCCCATAATAATAACAGAAATTGGCTTCTTGACAGTGGCGCAAGTCATCATGTTATATCTAATCTAAACAATCTTATAATGCATTCGTCTTATGAAGGTTCAGATGATATTATGATTGGTGATGGAATTGGCTTGCAAATTACTCACATTGGTTCAACTTCTTTACCTAACAATAAAATAAATTTTCAATTAGACAATGTTTTATGTGTTCCTTCGATAAGGAGAAATTTAATCTCCATATCTCAATTTTGTTCTTCTAACCAAGTTTCTGTTGAATTATTTCCCCAAAATTTCTAGGTGAAGGATCTATGCACTAAAGCTATTCTTCATGAAAGTGTTGCTAAGGATGGGGTGTATGTATCTTCAGCGTTACTCTATTTCTTAGCCTTCTCGGGCTCAGTAGCAGCTTTTTTTCCTTTGGAAGTAACCATTTTTGAATGAGAAGAAGAAAGTTGCAAAAAGAAGGAGAAAAACGAATGAGCAAAGAAAAGTTAGGACATTGAGAAAGTCGAGAGAAAAATAGTAAAAACAATAAGAGGAAGCAAAAGGGATAATGAGTTTTTATAAACTCAGAATGGGTGCACTAATTTGAAAGTGTTACAACACTTGGAAGCCTGTAACTGCTCAACCTCTCATTTGCAATCATAAAGACACCTAACCGTTTTGTCACATGTCAAAGAAGAATTAGGAGTAATAAAGGCGTCATATCTAGGAGAACATAACGGTCCAATCTGGGTTAGATGAAAAGATGTATCTGTCAGTGAAGAGTCATACCTAGACAGTTCGGAGAAGACACGAACCTTCTTGGCACCCCTTTGTTCAAATTTCAAAATTCAAAATTACCTGCTCAAGTCATACATCTTTTGACTAGGTTCGACTAGCTTCTTTTATGTACTCTTTGAACTTCATAGCCTTCGAGTACTAAGGCTTCGGAGAGACTACTGATATGGGCCCCTAATACCATAGTTCGGGTTCAATGGGAACTAAGCCTATCTTGAGTAATTTCTCGAACCCCCTCCGGTTTAGTCATCCTAACTTTCGGGGTTTGAGACATATACGAGGATAGCTGTCTCTGTCACTTACCAGCCCCAGTCATGTCACAGTCCCATCAGAAGTATTTTCTAACCTGTTAAACACTGACACATGTCCCAAGTACAGGAGTCCATTCCTTATAAATACCCTAGGAGCACCTCATACAAGATAACTATTCTTCACTCCATACTTAAAGATTCTATTTCTCCTCCTGTTTTCCTAATTGACTTGGGCATCAAAGGAATTTCGTCGGACTACCATCCATCTCCTTCTAACCCATTCTGTATGCAGGTTATCCCTAGTTCAACTGAAAGACTTTGTTGTCAACTTGGAGACTTCACAACCTCCATCAATAAATATTTCAGCAATAGCATACAACTCTCTAAACTATGATTCTGATACAAAATATACTGACTCTACATCAATCTAAACTGCCTCCAAGAAAATTTTGGGAGTACAATAATGCAGCAAAAAATAATAATAATTTGCATACATTTGATGATAATTCATATTTATATATATAGATATAATCTATCCCTCTATCTAATTTTATTAACTCTTGATCAACTTCATATAGAAGGGAAAAAAATCTTGTATTTTTTTCATATAAACTTGCATAGTGATGGTTTTCAGATCTGCATCTGGACATCTTAGCTAGGTTAATACCTATATTATGAAACACCTCTTTGATTTTCAGCTGAAATAGAGAGACGGCCCTCAGAATCCGTTGAACATGATTCTGTGTTTGATGATTCTTCAATGGGTATCACTAGATGATGATGTTGTTGTTGTTCTGATGATGAAATTTGAGTATTATTCTGGCTGAAGGCGGGATTTTCAAGTGGACCTTCTGGACCACTAGATTGCATATGAGTAGTATTATTATTTAGTTTTGTGATGGGGATTACAAAAGATCTACAAAGTGGACAAGTTGAGTTTGTGTAGAGCCAATGGTGTATGCATTCTATATGGAAAACATGTTTGCAGGTTGGAATTTGCAGCAACCGTTCTTTGATCTCGAATTCACCTAAGCAAACACAACATCTGAACAACAAGAACAAAAATTCATTAGTTCAGTTCAATTCTGATGAATTTTTTCTATTAGTATCAATATATTCATCAATTCGATTCAGACAGATTTTTTTTTCTTCATTTAAATTATCAAATTGTGGAAATTTACTGGAAATCCCATATGAAAATGTTGCTAATAGTATAATCAGGCGAAATCAATATTTTCTTTTTGTTAAGAATTTCTAATGTATCAAATAAAAAAAAGGGAATTTATTCAGTAAATTCAATTCCTAGTTTGTTGAATCAACGTTGGAACTGGATGCTCTAGCACTAAAGTCTAAGCCATTCATTTACTAAACAGAATCTCAAATATTTTTAAGTATGTGGTGGAATGAATTAAAATTAAAAAACGAAAATACAAAGCTAAATCTAACAAAAAGGACCCCAAAAAAATCATATAAAGTAATTTACAAAGGCATAATATTTTTTGTCTTTTTCTAAAAGAAATTATTTTCTAAAGAAATGTTAAATAACAAAAAGCTATTATGCAATTTTATTGACTATCAAGGGGGCATTACTTCATAAATTCTCTCTCACATTCACTATAAAAATGTGATTAATGGGTAAATATAGAAACTTACTGTGATTCTCTTGTTCTTAATTCTTCATCAAATGATATTGTTGGAAGCTTGTCTCTGATCTCCTTCTTCAACCCAAACTGACAAACCTATTAATATAAATAATAAAGGACTAATTATGTAAATATGCACTTAGCTCATTAATCAAACCATGACATTACCAATTATACTTAAATTTTTTAGGACACCACCAAATATAATCAATATTCCAATCCAAGTAATTTCTTTATTTTTATTTTTAAATTATATAAATATATGTTTTACATAGAATAAAGAGAGAGAACTTACTGGCGAAACATTTTCATCAGTTTGATTCGAAATTGTTGGAAGAATTTGAGTAGTAGATGAAAGAGAAGTAGCTCTTCGCTTAAGATAGAACAAATAAAACAAAAGGAAGAGAATAATGGAGAAGAGAATAGGAATTGAGAAAATAAAAGCTTGGTAGAGTTTGATTTGAATTGCTTGAGGATAAAGATGAGTAGGAGTAGGAGTTGGAGAAAACCCCATTAAGCAAAACCTAATTAATAAGAATTATTAGGAGATATATGTACAAATCAAAGACCTTGTTGAGTGTGTATTTAAGGAGATTTGTCACTTAAAAAGAGAGAAAGAGAGGTAGTTAAGGATTTGTATTAGATTGAAAAAATTAAAATAAAAATAAAGAAAAGGAGTACTTTAATAATTGAAACTTTTGTTAAAAAATATAGAAGCCAGCAAAGAGCTTTTTAACATCAAATTTACATGATGGTATATATTCTTTATGAGTGATGGGACAAGCCCATGTCTCTCCACTAAGGTATATGGGTCCTCATCACATTGAGCACTTACATCAATTTGTCTTCAGGACTACATTATCATTAAATAGGAAACTTACTCTCTCTTTAAATTTCCTCAACACTACTATATAACAAATGTTGATAGCTAGACTCAACTGTCCAAGTGAAAAAGACAGTAAAAATGATTGATTTAGTTTAAATAAAAATACTTTTGGATAATTTATTTATTATGTTTATATAATTAAACTTTCAGGAGAAAGAGTAGAATCTCAAAACAAATGTTAGTAGATATTGTGAAAAAAAGTATTAAATTTTTACATTTTGTTTTATTTAATTCACATTTTGCTCCTTTACCATTTTCTTCTTTTTTATATAAGTTTCTATATTTAAAGTCTTTTCAATATCATTATGATTTTTTATTTTCTAATTTAATTTTTAAATATCAAAAATAAAAATATTAAAAAATGTTATTTAAAAATTTTTTTCCAATAACTTTTCAAATTATCTAAAAATTAATGAAAAATAGAAAAACATAAATAAAATAAAAAATTATTTTTAAAATCTTATTTTTATTTTTTAAAAAATATATTAAAAACAAAAAATAGTCTCAAACAACCCTTAATTTTTAGTAAAATCTTACATGGTCCCTTGTATGGTTCAAGGACCACAATACAACCGTCGCACACAACCATTAAATAGAAAAATGCGTGTAGTTATGTAGTAGCACTATATGTCTTAGATCTTACACTCGGCATGTGAATGTAAACGAAAATCTAATTAGCTTTAGTATATATATTTTTTAAATGAAAACATTCATTATATCGAGCGTATATATGTCCCTTAAGTATTTTGTAGGGACTATATTCTCAAAGAGTCTAAGAATATAAGTGACAGATTACCCTTTATACAGATGTTTTAAAGGTTGTTCAAGGTCATAGGATTATTGGTAGGGGCGCCATTAATCCGGAAGACCATCACCCATGTTGTCATCCATGATAAGTATGAGATACTTATTGGTATGGAGGTAGTGAGTCTCATGCTATAGACATGTGATGTCATGACAACACGTGAGCATACTCATTGTATGAGTAAGTTGAACAATGACGTTAGATGATGAATATATGAGTTGTTACCAACTAGTCAATATCGCATCATCTAGATCATGATTGTGTATATAATCCTTAGACTTGAGGTGACAAGTTATCTAGCATATTGGCGGCTATGGTTTGTTACTGCTTACATACCAATGTTAGTCATGTATTGGTATATGGCATGTGGTGGCCATAATCAGTAGTATATTGGGATAAGTGTTTAACCAAGAAAGGATTCATTAACTTGGGTAACCAAGGAAAGAATCCTATGACTTTCGGTTGTTCTTGATATGCAAATCTCTGGCCAGAAAGGATAAGGTTCACTAGAAAGAGTTTCTAGTAGAAACCAGGTTTATAGAGAACTCACACTGGATATAGATCATATGATCTAGCATATAGGATTTGACTATTCCATGACTCTAGCTAAGATTTGAAATCTGTAATGAAGGGATTCGAGTGCACGGTAATTATGATCGAGAGGTCCATTCAATGTTAAGGATAAGATCATTGATATTCATTTTTCTAATTAGGTAGTCGTGACATGTTATGCTAGACCTCACTCACGACTTATAAGACTAAGTGTATAATTATGTTAACACACTTGGTGAGGAGAAAAGAGTTTTCTTTATCACATTGCTAATTAGAACATGAACCTAGTAAGTCGCATACCAGATAGTAATTTTTATTAGATTGTATGAATCATATTAATGATTAATTAAATAGTTTAATTAATTGTTAATGATGATTGAATTGAACATGTAATTAAATTTATAAAGATGCTAGCATGTCTTGAAGTTTAATTTATAACAGGAAAATTTCAATTATGTCTTGTTTGCAAGAGATACAAATGGGTATGACTAATTGAAATGGTTTTGGACAAATAAATAAAACAATTAAGCTTAACATGAGATGTTAGCTTAATCCACATTAGATGTGGTTGATTAAGGTTTAAGGGTGATTCATACTAAATA
>CAOJBK016256242.1:0-10396 GCA_948294925.1 Codiaeum variegatum | reverse complement strand
TATATATATATATATATATATATTATGAGATCAAATTGTTAGTAGAGTATAAATTTAAATTATAACTTATATAAATATAATTTATCAAATTTTTCTTTAAATTAATTATTATTATTTTTTATAAACAATTTTATAAATCATATCTAAGTATATATTTACATTTATTAAAATATTTTCTCACAACCAAAGATAAAATGTTTATTAAACGTAGTTATATTTCTCAAATACAAGTAAATTGAAATAAAATACATTTGAAATTTTAATATTTAATTTTAAATTTGTACTAATACATAAAAATATATTGAACATAATTTTATTGAAAATAATTAAATATGAAAATGCGTTCTTTCTGTCACACTCTGACTTCTGAAGTGTGACTGTCCTAGGGCAAAGGTAAGTTTAAGACCATCGTAAGCCCATAGAACCCATTTAGCCTATAATAAATCCAGGATCACAAACTAAACATACATATTATTTAATAAACTTCAGGTTTCAGTTGGAACTTCGGTAGAGTTACGTCTATATCTAGGATATAACATCCTGAAAATCATAAATTAAACACTTCTATAAATATATGCATTCATTCTCAAACACAAATGACTCCTCCTGAGTCTCTAATATCAGCAACTCATACCAAACTATATATATACAACCCAAAAATATAATAATAGAAGTTCGAATCTAGCAAATACTATGGAGCAACTAGATTGCAAACACATATAATTATACATAGACAACTAAATAAATGATATATACATGGCTTCTTGAGGTGGAAGTTGGTCAAGAAGCTCAGTCTAATCTAGGCAGATCTTTAACTACTCTAGCACTTGAAATATCAAAAAATAAATATGTGAGATTTCATCTCAGTGAGTCTATGAAATATACCAATACATAGGGGCTGGATGAAAGAAATATCAAATAATATGTATAATATTATCAAAAATCAATATCATATGTAAGAACAAATCTGAATGTATCGGAAGAAATGGCACTAAAAAGTTATATAAGACAAAACTCAGTAGATCACATATATCAGAACAGGCACTAGGAGCCTTAATAAATCCAAATGCGTATACTTGGTCGAGTATATGCCCAGTGTAAGTTGTCCTCTCTAGGTAGGACACTAATAAATCTGACTGTATCAGTTTAGTCACTAGTACACATAGCCTAATAGTTTCACCTCCTACTAGTATGGGTGTTTTGTCATATATTTATGGTCCAAGGCTAGTTCATTGGCTTAGTAGGTTAATCAAAACCAAATATTACACTCAAATGATCTCAGAAAAGCAATAATACAATGGGTTCTAAATAAGTGAATAAAGTTTAACAAAAAATTATCCGAATTGGCTTGTGAATTTCAAATATCAAATGCATGTATTTGGTTAACAAAATCATTGGTTAAAATGACAAGATTGTAAAATAAATATAAAGAATGATATTTCAATAAAACTAAACCAATAATAATAATAATAATAAATCAAATTAAGGATTACCATACATTAATATATTCCATAAACTCACCTTAACACCTCAGTTAGCTCAAATTATCTTTTAAATCCTTAATTCTAACCCGTTGATCCTATTGACCTACGAACGAATTTACTCGAAATTATTATATAATTGATTATTAATTAATAAACTATTTTTTAATTAAGTCAAAAATATAATTTTAAGATAAGAATTCTAATAATTAAATTAATTTATCAAATAAATAATAGATTAGCTAAACCTATAAAAAATTAATTAATTATAAATTTAATAAGATAATAATCAATTTATTACCGATTATTTCTTAATTTTTATCGATGTTAGTTTTCAGTGAAATTGGTGTAGACGAGCTCGTAATAGGATAACCAACGCAAATATGATTTTTTAAAAATTTTTTTGTTACGTTTTGATAAAAATTATACTGATTATTATGTTAGAAAACTCTTTAATTCAAAATTTGGATAGTTTAGGACAATCTTCTTAATTCGTAAAAAATTAGTTTTATGAAAGCTTACAAAATAAGGAATTCAATGGTATCAAAATTACTTGAAACGGAGGTCTGGCTCACTTGAAACGATTCGTTGAAGTTTATTGCCATTTTATTTTCTTCATCAATGGCTTGGGCTACCTTCTCTTATGTAACAATAATGATTATATGTGATAGTCACATGCACACATAAAATTAAATTTTTTTATCATGTTATTATTATTATAATTATAAATTTAATTATTATAAATTAACTTTAATTGTAATTTCACTTAATTGATTTTTGAAATTCACTTAAATCATTTATTAACAATACTATTTGATTTAACTATCGAAAATATTATCGATCACGAGATATATTTTATTTCATTTTTTATACGCTATTAATGACTAAAGAAATGTAAAATACCAAAATTTAGAGTATTCCTCTAATTTTCAAAAGGAAATCATTGGTTATAAATATGATATTCATTTCATTATGATTGGAATGTTCAATATAGTTTTTGAAATATTGCTATTTTGTAGCAAACAGATGTGGAAATTGGTTTTTCATAATTTGCTCACTTTCCCAAGTACACTCTTCCATCTTTTGGTTTTGCCATAATATTTTTACTTTAGAAATCTCCTTGTTTCGAAGCTTTTTAATTGATCGATCAACAATAGCTATTAGAGTTTCTTCATAAGTCAAATCTGTATTAAGCTCTATTGGTTGTACTTGAAGTACAATTGATAAATCAGAAATATGTTTGCAAAGCATAGAGATATGAAATACTAGATGGATGCTATCCAAACTAAGTGGCAGCGCTAATCGATAGCAAAGATCTCCAATGCAACCTAAATTTTCAAAAGGACCGATGAATCTTGGTGATAACTTTCCTCTTTTTCCAAATCACATAACACCTTTAATTGGTGAGACTTTAAGAAACACATGGTCACCAACATTAAAATGCACATCTTTTCTCTTAGAATCAGCATAGCTCTTTTGTCGACTAAAAGTTATTTTGAACCTTTCTTTGATGACAGAAACCTTTTTTAGAAGTGTACTGAGTCAATTCAGGTCATTCTATGTACTTCTCACCTATATCCTAACATAGAGGAGATCTGCACTTTCTTCCATATAATGCTTCATATAGTGCTATTTTGATCGTATTGTGGTAGTTTTTACTATAAGAAAATTCGATCAATGGCAAATGTTTATCCCAGTTGCCTCCAACATCTAGTATACACATTCTCAGCATATCCTCTAACTTCTAGATGGTTATTTATGATTGTCCATTTTATTTGAGGATGAAATGTAGTGTTGAAGTTTTGTTAGGTTCCTAAAGATTCTTGCAATTTTTGCAAGAATCTTGATGTGAATTGTTGTCCTCTATCAAAGATGATGGAGATTGGGACTCCACGAAGATGCACAATTTCATCAATGTATAACTGAGCATATTGAGAAGCTAAATAAGTGGTTTTGACAGGAAAGATGTGAGTTGACTTGGTCAATCGATCAACAATCACCCATATTGAGTCATAACCACTTGAAGTTCTTGGTAACCCGACTAGAAAATCCATAGTGATTCTCTCCCATTTCCATTCTGGCTTTGGCAACTGCTAAAGTAATCCAGAAGACTTTTGGTGTTCAAAGTTGACTTATTGACAGGTTAGACATTTAGCTACAAATTCCACAACATCTTTCTTCATACCACTTCACCAGTAAGAATTCTTAAGATCATGATACATTTTAGCTAAACCTGGATGTACATTATGGGTGGCATAATGGGTTATCTTTATAATATGCTATTACAAGTCATCAACTGCAGAAACACATAATCGGGAGCCATATTTCAGTATGCAATCTTCAATAGTAAACCCAAGAGCTTTTTCAACTTTAAGATCATCCTTTAGCTTTAACAATTAAGGATCTTTATCTTTTACTTGTTTAATCTGATTAATTAGAAGAGACTTGACCTAAAAATTGGCTAATAAAGCTCTAGAATCAGTCAGCTCAAATCAAATTCCCAAATCATACAAGCTCTACATCTCCTTTGTCCGTGATCTTTTATACACTTAAATGTGAGCTAAACTTCCTACTGATTTATGAATTAAAGCATCAGCTACCATATTAACTTCCCCTAGATGGAATAAGATTTCACAATCATAGTTTGTTAGTAACTCCATCTATCATCTTTGACTAAGATTCATATCTTTCTACTAAAAGATATACTTTAAGTTCTTGTGATCTATTTAAATTTCATGTTTCTCACCATATAGATAATGCATTTAGATTTGTAGAGCAAACAAGATAGTTGCCATTTCTAGATTATGGGTTGGATAATTTAACTTAAGCTTTCTTAGTTGTCTAGAAGAATAAGCTATCACCTTCCCCTGTTGCATTAGAACACAACCAAGTCCTACCTTGGAAGCATAACAATACACTACATATTCTTCTTTTTCAAAGGAAAGTACTAAAACTGGTGCTATTGTGAGATAAGTTTTCAGCCTTTAAAAGTTCTCCTCACATTCATCTAACCACTGATATTTCACCTGTTTCTAGGTGAGCTTTATTAGAGGTGCTATTATTTTGGAGAAATCTTTGACAAATCTCCAATAATAATCATGCAAGCCTAAGAAACTCCTGATTTCAGTCACATTAGTTGGTCGAGGCCAATTGAGAATTGCTTCCACTTTCTTTGGATCGACTTAAAGTCCATCTTTACTGATTACATCCCTAAGAAATACACACTATCAAGCCAAAATTCACATTTAGAAAATTTGGCATATAACTGGTGCTCCTTCAAAGTTTGCAAAACTATTCGAAGATGCCTTTCATGTTCTTCATGGATTTTTTAATAGATCAAATGTCATTAATAAAGATAATGATAAATTGGTCTAAGTAAGGCTTGAAGACCCAGTTCAATTTGGTCCATAAAAGCAGCAGGTGCATTTGTCAACCTAAAAGGTAACACTGAGAATTCATAGTTTTTGTATCTGGTTTGAAAGTAGTCTTTGATATATCCTCTTTTCAAATTTTGAACTACTGGTAGACTGTCCTTATATTGATTTTTGAAAAATTGCTTGCACCCTACAATTGATCAAATAAGTCATCTATTTAGGGAAGAGAATATTTATTCCTAATAGTGACTTTATTTAATTATCTGTAATCAATGCAAAGTCGCAGTGAGCCATTCTTCTTCTTCACAAAGAGGACTGGTGTACCCCACGGTGAGCTACTAGAATGAATGAACCCTTTATCAAGCAGATCTTACAATTGAGTGTTCAACTCTTTCAGTTCAACCGGTGGCAAATGATCAGAAGGAATGTAAATAGGATCAGTTCCCAATACCACATCAATCGCGAATTCAATCTCCTGTTCAGTTGGTAACCCTAATAATTCTTATAGAAACACATCTGGAAATTCACTGAAAACCAGAATGTATTCCAATCTTTTAACTTCCATTTCCTCATCTTTCACATAATC
Source organism: Codiaeum variegatum (assembly GCA_948294925.1). Taxonomy (NCBI): domain Eukaryota; kingdom Viridiplantae; phylum Streptophyta; class Magnoliopsida; order Malpighiales; family Euphorbiaceae; genus Codiaeum; species Codiaeum variegatum. The sequence continues at coordinate 4,955 of CAOJBK016256242.1, read as the reverse complement.
CAAATAACCAATACATTCCTTTTTCAAAAGCTTTCTTTCCTCAATAACAAAGATTAGATTTTGAGGGATTTCACTTCTATGTCCTTAAAATTTAAATTCTTCCCCTAAAATAGGCTTAAACACCACTTTCTTGTTGTGGCAATCAGGAGTGGAAAAGTGTTGAGATAACCAATCCATACCCAAAATCACGTCAAATTCTAACACTGGTAATTCAATGATTTCAATAGACAATTCATTATCATGAATTTTCATAGTACAAGCAAAAAAGACATTTCAAACCTCAATCTCATTTTTTAAAGGAGTAGACACAATCATAGAATTTTTGAGTAATTTGCAGGAAATAGATAATTTTTTGGCAAAGCATAGAGATGTAAATGAATGGGTGGCCCCATAATCAAATAATACCCATGCATCGATATTTTGAATGGGAAGAATTCATATGATCATGGTATTAGAATGCTGAGCTTCATTCTAAACCGAAGAAAATACTCTTCTAAGACCTTTACCCATAGGTGTGTGGCTAGAAGTCTTCCCTAAAGCTTGCCCGATGACTCTACCACTATTTCCTCTACCTGTTGGAGTACTATTATCACCTATTCTATTCACTTGAATAATGGATTGAGAAGTTTATAGTCTAGTGGTAACTCTTAATAGACAATATCTTAGAAAATGGTCTTGACTTCCACATATGAAACATGCACCCATCTCCCGATGACATTGACCCTTATGTGGCTTCCCATAGATAGAACATGATAGAAGAGAAACCCTAGGTGAAGAAGAATTTGCTACATTAAAACCAGACTGAGAAACTGTCTCAGGAGGATTTTATGAAGTCTGAGGCCTCCCATGTTGATTTCTGAAGCTTCCAATTGAGAAACTTGGTGCACTCATAGTTTTCACCACATAGTCATCTTTACTTTGCTTGGAAGAGCTTCCCATTTTTTTCTCTCTTTTTTTGCCCTCTAGTAGCCTTTACCTCCATTTCCCTGTTTTCAATCTACCTTGCTCAGCCCGCCACTTTAGAATAAGAATCAAAGTCATGAGGTGCCAAAATTTTATATATAAGATCAATCAACCCTCTCTAAAATTGATGAACTCTAGCAACTTCATCAGGAACCAAAGCTAAAGCATATCTACTTAATTATCTAAACTACTTAGAATAGTTAGAAACTGTTATATCAGAAGTCTGAACAAGTCTCTCAAACTCTATGGAACTAGCTTCTCTTTCACTTTTTGGTAGGAATTCATCAGTCACCAACTGTTTCCAACTAATTTCTGCACCCCTTCTAAATATTTTAGAGATGCTTCTTTTAAACCACTCTTTTAAACCACAAATAACCAGCAAACTCTACTACTATTCTTTTTTGAATTTTAAGAATTTGTATCTTATCTTCCATTTCTTCTAGAAAATCTATGGGATCTAAATCACCTCAGTAATTTGAAGGCTTAACCTTTAAGAATTTCTTATAACTAACTTTTAAATACTATGGAAGCAGTCGGTTATGGAGGAGCAGTTGGTGGAGCAACTGGAGTTGCAGGAGCTACATAAGTAGGAGGAGGAAGAGGAGGTTACTACCTTTGTTGATTCAATTGTTATACTAACAACTCATAATTTCTTTATAACTACTCCAATTGTTGTGCTAACACCATTTAATTGACTATAGGTGTCAGAAGAGGAGGAATATGAGGGTTTACAGTATCTCCTTGTCCAACATCAGAACATTCTTCAGGGCGTACATTTCTCCTAGGTCGACTTCGACCTCTACCTCAAGGTGGTCATAGTGGAAACTCCATTAGCTGATGAAGATAAAACAATGAATCTTTAGGATTTAAAAATAATGGCGCACACAAATCTATATCAAAGGAAATAAAATGATAATTAAGAACCTATGCTTCGTAGGTTTCCTAGTTACCCATTTATTAACTTATGCTCTGATACCACCTCTGTCACACTCCGATTTCTGAAGTGTGATGGTCCTTGGGAAAAGGTAAGTTTAAGATCACCATAAGCTTATAGAACCCATTTAGCTTATAATAAACCCATGATCACAAACTAAGCATGCATATTATTTAATAAATCTCAGGTTTATGTCATAACTTCTTTAAAGTTCTTTCTATATCTAGGATATAACCTCCTGAAAATAACAAATTAAACACTTTTTATAAACATCTGCATTCATTGTCAAACTCAAATGCTCCTCCTGAGTCTCCAATATCAAAACTCATACCTAACCATATATATACAACCCAACGATATAACAACATAAGTTCGAACCCAGCAAACACTATGAAGCAACTAGATTGCAAACCCAGATAATTATACATAGACAACTAAATAAATGATATATACATGGCTTCTTAATATGGAAGATGGTCAAGAAGCTCAGTCTTTTCTAAGCGGGTCTCTTTTTACTCTAGCACCTGAAATATCAGAAAATAAAGATGTGAGCTTTCATCTTAGTGAGTCTATGAAACATACCAACACCTTGGGGCTGGATTAAAGAAATATCATATAATATATATAATTTTATCACAAATCAATATCATACGGTAAGAACAAATTAGAATATATTGGAAGAAATGACACTAAACAATTTATATAAGATATATAAGAACTGGCCCTAGGAGCCTTAATAAATCCAAATACGTTTACTTGGTCGAGTATATTCCCAAAGTAAGCTGTCCTTTCTAGGTAGAACACTGGTAAATATGATTGTATCAGTTCGGTCCTTGGTGCACGTAGCCTAGTAGTTTCACCTCCTACTAGTATGGGTGTTCAGTCATATATTTATAGTCCAAGGCTAGGTCATTGGCTTGGTAGGTTAATCATATCAAATATTAGACTCAAATGGTCTTAGAAAAGAAATAATACAATGGATTCTACGAGCTTACGGTGGTCTTACACTTACCGTTGCCTTAGGACCGTCACACTTCAGAAATCAGAGTGTGACACTTTCACTTTCACATAAAATATAGATTTTAAATTAATTAAAAATTCGTATAATTTTAAGTGATGACAAAAAACTTATTTAAATTGTCTGAAATCAGTAAATTAAATTTAAAATAAATTTCACTAAAATTGATAAAAAAAAAAGTCTTTTTATATTAACTTAAGAATTTTGAGTCATTAATTTAAATAATTTCCTTTCTAAATTTTCGCTTGATATTTCTAATACAGAGTTAGGATATTACATTCTCCTCTCCTTATTAAAATTCATCCTCAAATTTTCTAAGCCAAAGTAAATATTGTGTCACATCGATCCCTGACATACTACCATGTATCTCATGTCAACATATAGTCTATTCCGATATAAAAATACCCTAACCATTATTTCATTGATTATTTAGAAGATTGCTATCTCTTTTAGTTGTTATTGAATAATTCAAATTCAATATCTTTTATACATTTTAGTAGATTTATAAAAATTTTCAAAATTTTATAATATGATTTTAATAATCTTTATACATTTTAATACATTTTCAAAATCTTTAAAAATCGAATGATACATTCTCAAAATATCTCAATATATTTAACTATATTTATAAAATCTTCCAATAGATTTCATATAATTTGTAAAATTTTTCAAAATCAAATAACAATTTCTTCATTTGTTTTAGAACCCTAAGGTACCATGTCCATACAATGAACCCAATGCTCCCTCTCAATCGATGAGTGCAACAACTAATAGTACACAATGATTTATGTAGGATACTATGCAAGACCTAATGCATATGAGATAGAAAATCCGGACAGTCTCTCAGGGTTTCATCACAAATTCTTAAAAATTATCTTTAAAACACTTTTTTTTAATCGATAATAACTTCAAATTCAACATATCTTAATTCCAAAATCACTTTTAAGCTCATAATCAAATTCAAAATCAAATCATTAATCTTTGAAAAAAAGTGACCTTTTTAAAATATCATTTGAAACTAGTAATCATTTTAAATTCAACATATTTTTAGTGCCAAAACATTTTAAATATTTATCTCTCAGAGATTAGAGTCTGTATGTATATACTCTTCCATTGACACAGTCCAAAAAGAAATCAGCTTATTATTTTGTCGATTTACGACACCCAAAAGTAAAATTGTAAGGTACGCATCTCAACACATATATACAAACTACTAATAAATATAACCTCAATTAACAGATGACAATCATATACAGTCTCGTGGATCTGTCCTATCGAGAAACTCAATTGAATGGCATTCCCAGGCTCCTAGTTCAACCAATACTAATTTATAATGTTAGCTCTAACACCACCCTTGTCATGCCATGTTTACAAGAGCATTACGGTCCTAAGGCATGGGTAGCCATAAGGGCCTTGAAAACCTCTAGAACCCATTAACAACTATAAAAATACTAAAATTATTTCATAAAAATAATATATCTAGTAAACTTATTCCAGGATCACTAATTACACAAAAGTTTTTTTTATTATAATAATTATTTGTCATCTTCAATAATTCCCTAGAGCCTGTAGAGTGCTTATGAACCCATTTTAGTTATCTCGATTACCTGAAATATTAAGAAAGAATAAAACCAAATGAGATCTAATATTTCAGTGAGTATACATAAATGAGAAGTATTATAGTTTGGTATCAATAGCTTTCCAACAATTTAAAGTTAATATCATAAAATAACTGTAAGGTTATGCTAGAAAAAATGCCACCAAGTAAAACATATAGAAAAATGTTATTAATATCATGTGACAACAAATATATGGTTGTAATAAGCAATGTAGGCTAGAAACAAGATAAAATATCTCATATGAATAGAACTCAAACATATAACAGGACATCACTATGGGTGGGATACAAACGTTATTCATATAGTGTTGTAACATAACGGTCACAAAAGTGCCATAAAATAGCAAGAGAATCGTGTCACCTCGAATATGTATGCTTAGCCAAGCATACACCTAGAATACATAGCCATTTCTAGGTAGGAC